>JAPVRG010257432.1:2472-16502 GCA_029783565.1 Rhagoletis cerasi
TTTTAAGGCGCCTAATGACAAACTAAATTTAGGCCTTCAACCTTGATATCGATCGTGCATGTACTATTTGGTGCAATTACTGTTTCCGGCATTTGTCTCCGCTTGGAGAACTATACAGGCCTAAATGTATGCAGCAGAGGATGTGCCACTTATGTGGACAGGTAAAAGTTACAAACAAAAAAACAAGCAAGCAAGCAAGCAAACAAACATACAAGTGAAACTAATATATAAGCGTGTTAAAAATAATCGATGAAGTGCAGAATGAAATTGTATTCGAACGAAAAACCGCCAAACAAATATATTTAAAGTAAGCAGAAAACGGACTGGTGCACCGCTGCATCCCTTTTTGGATAGTTCCGAACCAGTTCCAAATTCAGTTTGCCACCTCAGGCATAGATATGGAAAAAGTGGACTTGGCGACTTTTCACTCTTAGCTAGCGATATGTAGCTTTAAAAAGTAAAATAAAATAGTTTTGTAAAAGTATTACATTTCGCTGCTTTGGTACTAGTGCGGAGCTAGTTACTATCGGACTGGTTCGTTTTTGGCAATAGATTTGTATAAGTACATATGTGTGTATGTTGGTCAATGTGTGAGCGTTACTGCGAATACAAAAACACTTCTTCATACCGTTATGTCCTACACTTGTGTGTAAATGCTTGTCACTTTCTTGGCTAAAGCTTTTGAAGGCAAGTCGTGTATATACTTACATATGTATATGTTTGTATATAAACGGGCATACTTATTCCTTCATGCACACACCTACATATACAAACACCCGTGTATATATTTGCATATGTACATACATATAACTGGCGTGCAAATTGTTGTCCGTGTGTGTTTGCCTTTGCCGACAAATGTAGCATTTTATGAGAACAATTCAAATTTATTTTTGTTTATGTAGCTGCAAGCAAATTGGCTAAAATTAACAAGCTCTTTCTCGACCACTAAGTATACCTAATACTCCAAGCCAAATACATACATACGCACTTACCCACACGCTATATATATGTATATATATATATGTATAAGCCAACGAAAGTTTTGAGCATTTCTCTTTGGTTTGTTTAGTACATTTTAAGCGTGTACTTATTACAGAGAAGTCATGAGGTGATGTAGCCCTCACACAGATTCACTATGAAAATATGTATATTTACATACATACATAAATACATTCATTCATACATGCATACATATATGCCTAAGTATAAGCATTCAAATATTTGTACAACTTACTTAGCTAAGCTGCGTAGTTTCTTCTCTGTTATACTTAGTACGTTTATTCTAATGCCGGCCATTACTGGGAAGCGTGTGTCCATAATGTGGCAAATATTTTGTTCAGCTCATTAATTTTTATACCCTGCACCGTAAGGATGCCAGAGAGAATTTAAAGAAGTTATTATTCCTTTTTTCAATCACCTTTATTTTATAACTATGTACATACATATGTGTGAATGTTTGTACCTGTCCATAGTCCTCTGCAAGAAGCGACACAACTCAAAACCATAAAAAAACCCTTACTACTGAACAGTGGCACATGTCTGTAATCCTTGTCTCCTCCATGACTAATCCTTACTAAATTTTTATGATTGCGGAACAGTGGCACATGTCTCTAATCTTTGTTTAATCCATTTAATTATAAAGCAGTCATAAGAATTAGTTAGGATTAGTCATGGATAAGACAAGGATTATAGACATGTGCGATTGCTCAGTAGTAAGTTTTTTTAGTTTTAAGTTGTATCGCTATGGCAGAGGAAAATCAGTATAAACGCTTCTTTGAAGTGAAATTTTCAAGTGACGGAAGCCAAACTAGAAACGCAAAATTTATGATATCGATTTCGTGACGAAAATTATATGCATTTTGTTTAACTGCATTGGAAACTTAACTAAAATGTTTTTATTCATACCAATCATGCTAAAATTAATAGTTCTACTTTTTTTTAAATCAACGAAAATCTAAACAACAATCTACATAAATGTTTTATTTTTCTCAAATAAATTTTTGTATCTGTATTAAAAAAAAAAAACTCTAAGAACATGATTTGAGAGCATTGGCCCTTATGCATAAAAACTGAGCTCTTGCTCAAGTCGAGTCTGTCGAAATAAAAAAAAAAAAAAATAATTAGCAAAATTTGTTATGAATTTAAAGAAAAAAAGGGGGTAGAAATAAATGAAAAAATGTTGTCAAGAAAATTGCTAATATGAAGTGCCGAGTAAAAGGAAAAAGCGACAAGAATAAAACAGGAAATAAAAAAAAATAATTTAAAAAAAGTGGGAGTATAATCCGTGCCAATTTGGAAATCACCCTTGAAACGGTTGTTTGATGCACTCCGATGTCTTCTCCAATCCCATTTTGGAAGCCTGGATCGGCACAAAATCTTAGGAACACACACATCTTTTGATTATTCGTAAGAGCGCCACCTCTCCTTTAGTTATTTTCTCCTAGGAAATAATTTTTTAGCTAGTCTGCATGTTGTGATTCGAATCGAAATATTTTTTTGTAATCATCATTTTTAATTATTTGCCTTGGCTTATATATTTTTTCTTGCCTTAGAGGAACAAAATATTCAGCCATTCTTACGATGAAAGTCACGCGAGTCAACTAAAGGGCAGACTCAACTAATTGTGAGCTTGACCTCAGCAAAGTGAGCAAATGCTTGTTTTTATGTATGCGAAAGTGAGCTCTTAACTCACGAACAATTCTCGATGCGAGTTCAAACTCGACCTATGAGATCAACCTCACATACTGAGAAAAAGCAAGTGAGTTCAATAATTTTTATGCATACCAAACCCACCTTTTACTAAAAAAAACGAGTCGGGGCAAATGCTCACTTTTTATGCATGAGGCCCATTGCTTTAAAAAGGAAGAAAAAATGACGTAATGACATAAAAGGTCAAGGAAAAAATTATCGGTTGAGTACGACATTAGAGGGCTAATTCTCGTTCTATGAAAGTGAATGTGAAGTGAAAATTCAAAATACAAACTCAGTGAAAATATTATTTTTACACTTTATCATTTCATTTTATCATTCTAAGCGATTCTTGATCATTAAAGGATTTTTCCTTTTTATCTTCTACGTAATTCTTTGGTAAATTATTGTGATTTAACTTTTCTCTTTCACAGCCACAAAACTTTGCGGAAAAAAACTTTTCACAGTGAAATTTTTTCGACAAGTAATTTTATATTCATTTAAAAACAGAATCGAAATTTTATGTGAAGTGATGAAAAAATTTCTCAATTCACGTTTTCACAAATCAGGAATTGGCCCCCAGTTCGTGTACTTCAGTGTGGTTTGCGCTGTAACGATCATTTCTTTGAACGATTGAGGTGTTTGGGGCATGTGCACTTATGATTCCACGAAGCATAAATAATAATAAGAAATAAATAAAGAAATATATATTTAATTTATATGTTATATTTATGAAAAAAATGGTAATTAACCAAATTAGTCCAATATGTTAATTTTTAACCATTTATCGCTATTTGGAGCGAAATTTTTTCATTTTGAAGCGCAATATTTTAAAAGCAAGAGTTTTACGAGATATAAACTATAAATCAAATGAAAGCTAAGATTTTGGGCTAGACCTGAGAAAACTTAGAAAAAAATCGGTATACCATTCCAGCAGCCAATTTTCAGCCAATAGCTCTATGAAATGTTTATATTTTATAAGCTCAAAAGACATCGTTAGATAGCTTGTTTTCAAACCTTTCCACCGATATCCATATGAATGGTATGGAATAAGTGGTACGCTTTCAGTGGCAGTTGAAAAATTGCCTTTTTGATAGCAGCACGGCAACAACAGCATCCGAATCGTAACATTGAAGAACAAAAATCACTAGGTTTATGAGGCTTTTACGAGTTTAAAGGAAAAAGAATATCAGTGCGGTCTTCAGCTATGGAGCCTAACTAAACTAAAAAAATTTATTTAATCTTATTTTAGCATTAGCCAGTCGTTTTGGAGCTGTACATTATACTTGATCTTCCTGATTTTTAATGTGATTTTTTCTGTTTAAATATGATAAATAAATTGGGTACAAAACATCAGATGCTTAGCTATTTAGATGGAGGAGCTTTATCACAAAAACTCATAGCTAAACAAGCAATCGTATTGATCTTGATAAAACCTTGGAATAACTCATTTCTTTCTTCTTGTACTTACAAAAATTACATCAAAGATGTAATAGCATTTCATCTTCCTCTTTTTGATTGGCGCTGGGTCATTGGAGATACATGCCAAGCTATAGAGTACCAAGGACAAGAAGCGATATTCAATGGTGATCTACATGGGCTGCAGACTCTTACAGATTATACAGGGTTGTAGGTCTTTCCACCTTCTGTTAGCCACCTTTTGGCAGTGCTGAGAGCCTCTACCCTTCTTATTACTCAGAAGTACAAGGACCTCTTCTGCCACTGATATATCAAGAGCCGAATAGTTTCTCACCAACTCGTCGGCCATTTCATTTCCGTGAATGCTGCTATTCCCCGGCACCAAGATCAGTGCAACGGCATGCCTGTCAGCTGAAGTCATAGCTTACTCTCCTTATGGTTTCATTAAGCAGAAAACGTACTTACAGAGCCAAGTGCCTCAATCGACGCCTGACTTTCTGAGAAAAAAGCTATGATTCTCCCTGCCAGCCAACTTCGGATCTAACATTATTTTGCATGCCTCTTTGATAGCAGAGGCCGGAAGAGAGCTTAAGCTCACTTTTTATGAATGAAGCTCATTATGCCATTGTATATGTGAATGCCCAGCCTTCGGTCGGATATAGTATACGTGCTTTTGCAGAAATATTCTCATCAATATCGATCTCATGAAGATCAACCTAATGCGTAATTTTTGCTTCAGAAAGGCGAAACTGTGCCTGGCTGAGCTTCAGAGGCCCTGGGAACCTTTAGGAGGAGCGGTTGCCCAGTGATGATCAATCATGAGCAAATCTTCAATGCTTGCTTGAAGAGAGGGAGGCATTTTATCCACCTACAATAGACAAGCGTTAAAGTGCCTGCTTCAGTAAATCGCTCCCAATTTCTAGAATAAGAATGAGAACGACTCTTAAATTCCCTCATAAAAAAGTGGAGGGGCAATATTATGGGTTATTTAATGAATCGCCAAAGGATACCTTCAGTGGTTAAGTGACGTATGAGACTTTGTATTAAATGGATCAAAGTAGGTAGGCCGCTGTGGTGTAGTGGTTAGAAGTGCGCACTATCACTCCGTGGCGCCTGGATGCAAGCCCTGGTCCGAGCAACATCGTAAAAAAAATTATAGAAAAAAGGTTTTTTCTTAACAGTGGTCGCCACCCGGTAGGCAATGGCAAACCTGCGAGTGTATTTCTGCCATGAAAAAGTTCTCATAAAAATACAATCGCCGTTAGGAGTCGGCGCAAAACTGTAGGTCCCTCCTCTTTGTGCGACAACATCAAGGCGCACGCCACAAATTGGAGGAGAAGCTCGGACAAACACTAACATATTGTGTAAGCGCCAATTTATTATTATTATTAGATATATATCATTTAAAATTTCTAAAAAGCTTAAAGAAATCTCGGTGTGAATACTCAAAAGTTAGCCACCTCTGGCAGACAGCTGTTAAAAAATGTGGGTGATTATAATGACTTCTTCGCTAAATTATTTCGCAGTCGATTTCATTGCTTTTATTGTTTTTCAATATTCATATCTGTATATCCCTTCATTGTGATAAATTTTACGGATAATTATATAAAATAATGAGTACGCGCGCAGTGCAATGACTGCGTTGAAAACTAACAAACGAGCACAACACCACCTCCGTGGGCCAGAACGCAATTGCACAGCCACACACTTCCCATCTTAAACGCTGTGAGATAATTTAAATTATTAATTAAAACAATTTCGTGTTGCTAGCAACCAGCAATGGAGCATAATGATTTTTGGCACATGAGAGCAACTGCATGCATATTTACATATGTACCTATGTAAGTGCATACATACTTATGCTTCTGTGTGTGCTTTCATATTGTTATTAGTAAATGACGTTGCTGACCGTAAAACCACAAAGGCTTAAAACCAACAATGTGACCAGCACAGGGCAACAGCCATTGAAACAGTGTCTATGTATACGTGCATATGTACATGGAAGTATATCTAAAGGTATATGTAAAAATGCATATCGCTGGGTGCAGAGGCCAACGGCATCAACAATAACATCGCCATCGCTGCGAGTGCCGCATCTGTTGTATAGTATTTTTGTTACTTTTTTTTATCTCAGCTTTCACAAGCATTGCCAATTAAAAATTTCATATGTGGTGATTGGGCGAAAACAATCACGACGGTGCTTTTGTTATTTTCTCTTGTTTGCTGATCTTGATGAATGCTCAACATTGCACCGAAATTGCATGCAGTCATTCAAAAGCACACTTGCATATACAGACAACACAAACGCACACACACACATGAACAAACATATGTATATGTAACGTGAGCTACGTGTATCCTATACACAGGCGCAAAATAATGCGCTGCTTGCTTTTGTTGTCTGCTGCCTCATCGTTTGCCATTTGCTGAAGTGCATTTTTGCGCTAAATATGATGGTCAATGAACAATGATAACTATTATAGAAAATAAAAAATGCAAATGTACTAGTTTGCTGTAATGTGTTGTTTGTTTCACGTCTATTGTTCGTTCAAATATTTATTGTACAAGTGCTGGCAAAATTTAATTAATTGCACAGGCGCATGTACTTAATTCAAAAAAGGAAATATTTACATATATTTGCTATTGCGCACAGAGTGCGCAGGGGTGGTAACCTTTTACAGCGAGGTAAAAATTTCCAACATTTACGAGCATTAATTTCATATTCAAAGTTCAAATTCAACTAATTCAATTATTTGTTGGTTTTGGTTGATTTTTTCGACAAGGTGGCAAGATGAAATACGTTCCAAAGTAAATAATAAAATTATAGTTATTAATAGTAAACCAATATTCTACATACTATGACGTATTAAGAAATAGTCTGAATGGAATTCAATACATCTCTTACAAAAACAAAATATTTAAAAGCTTTTCAAAATCGATTTTAGGCAATCAGAATCTCACTAGTCTTAAAATAAAAAGAAAACACCTTGAATACTGAGTTAAACTAAAACCTGGTCAGAATACATAGTACTATGATTAAGAGGACACACTGGATGTGAGGCACCTCACAAAATGGTTACCAGGTTGCTATTTGTTCACTTTTGAAGTCTGGAAATGTACCCTTCCCTGTATTTTACCAGTGCCATTTTTACTCTTCGAACTCATGCTATAGGCCATCCGTAGATGGTGCGTTCTGAATTCGTGCGGATCAAAAGAAGTAGTTGGGCGAAATGTACCTTAGTGTGAAGTTCAAGTGCTCAAATTGTGGAGAGAACATTTCGGTAACAACATTGTCCGGTCACATATTGTTCGGTAACAAGCAGAATAGGCCTGGTAGTCTAAGTATTTTGACCTACATGAAATCAACAGCGCTCAGAAGTCTCCAGAGTATACAAGAAAGCGAGGAATCTCGTTTTTGCTCCACACCCACAGAACCTTTATTGCATTGAACTCTGCTTGATTTAAATACTCAAGTGGTTGCTGTTATGGTAGCAGCAACACTTAAAAATCCAGCCGGCTCCTGTAAAGTGGCAGTATTGCTATAGGAAACTGTAATACTTTATGTAACTTATAAAAAAATGGGACTCGACTTTTAAGCAGGTGGCAGTTATTCTTCAAAACATTTCAAATTAAAGATTTCTTAAACCCAATTCTTTTGCCACCCATGTGGTAATGCTTTATAAACTTATGAATAAAATTAAATTCAACTCTTTAAATAGGTGGCAATCCTATTCAAAATATTTTCGTAATAAAGGTTTTTTAAATCTAGTTCATTTAGTATTCAAAACTAAGGCTTTCATTGAACTTATAATTTAAAATAATAGTTAACTTATTAATTAGGTGTCAACGCTCTTTAGAAATATGCGATATGCTAATGCAGGTCATGAGCTATCTGTATGCCAAATTTTTACCAAACAAAGAGCAACAAACATACTCACACTTTCACTTACTTGCTCACATATTTTCACATTTATGAACTGGTGGCAACGCTCATCAAAAATGTTTTTGAAATAGGTAAAACCTCCGTTTGATAACCATATTTAATTTAACTGGTTATTTAAACTTTTTTTAACTTTATTAACAGGTGGCAACCCTATTCAAACATATTTTCGAAATTAAACTTTCTCGTCTCTTGTTTGGCATCCATATCAAAATATTTCATTTAACCTGTTAGCCAAATTTATTTTGAATTCCTAAACAGTAGGCAACTCCCTTCAAAATTTGTTTCTGATATAAAGATTTCTTAAACATCGCTCGTTTGATGCCCATATTAAAATATTACTCTCAATTTTTTATTTAAATTGATTTTAACTTTCTGATCAGGTGGCAGCCCTATCAAAGAATACTTGCGAAGTTAACCGTTTTTTAATCACTTTAATTTGACATACAGATTGTTGTGGTATTTTATTTAGCTTATTAATTAATTGACTTTAACATTTTAACAGATGGCAACACTCTTAAAAAATTTTTTCCAATTAAATAGCTTTGAACCCCTTTTCATTTGACGCCTACACTATTGTAACATTTTACTTAAGTGTTTAATTAATAAAGTCTAGCTTTTTAAAACGGTGGCAACTCTCTTAAAAAAATATCCTAAGTTATATTTCAGATTATAATCCATTCGTTTCTTAAATTTAATTGAAAAATATTAAGGCGTTTAGCGTGAAAGAACTACAAACATACTCACTCACTCACAAACTTTCACATTTATAATATTAAAGTACAAATAGATTCAAATCGCTGAGCGAACTTGGTCGGAAAAAAGTTCGCTGTCGAAATTAAAGCGCACTTCGGTATATGAGATTGCACACAACCAAAGCGACGACGAAGTTCGTCTGACGAAATTCGGCGAGAATATTTTTTTTTAATTTTGCCCCTGCCGCCGGTCGACAAAATCAGTTATCACTGATAAAATAGCTTTTTTTCTTTACTTTTTGAGCAGATAATTATCAAGAGGAAGTAGAATAGGACAATTTGCGTATTCATCTTTTCGCTTTTGTATTTTTATGTTTTTTATTTGTCAATCCGCTGATGCGAATTTCATTTCGGTTTTGTTTTACTGGGCGAAATGTTGGCCGCATCGCTCCGCCCGACGAAATTCTCTCGGCGAATTGGTTCTGTTTATACTTTTAGTAGGATTTTTTTTTAGTCACATAAATTTAATCTAATCACGTGAAATAATTTAAAATGTACTTTAAAAATCCATTAAATATTGTTACACACATGCGAATGTAGAATACCGCACATCCGCCTCTGTTGGCAATATTGTAAATAAAAAATGAAGCGTAAAATGTTGATAACAAATCGACAATGTGTTAAAAGTTAGAAACGCAAATATGTACTATGTATCTCTGTAAGAACATATGTCAACACATGCTTAAGCTTGTACGCTAACACTAACAATATCTACTTACCTATGTATATACATTTATATGCATAAATATTTTAAAAGCATAGCCGAAACGCGTTACGCATGCCTTCTCGCCCGATTGAATTCATCAAAAGTGGCATACATACGAATCGATTGATATTCTTGCATCCATAGCGATTCAGCGATGTGTACATGCAAATGTAATTACTTACAAATCATTTATCTGAATGATGATGCGTGACATTAGAAACTTACACACAGACAAGTGAAAACTCAAATAAAAAACGCAAACGTGTTAGCTAAAAATACACTTGAAAGGGAGGAGAAGAAATGTGCAAAAGATAAATCCTGAGACTTGAAAAGGTTTCTTTGTGTGCACTTGACAAAGCTTTCAAATACTTTTTCAACTCGGTGGTTGCAATAAAAGCTACAAACGCTGTGAAAGTACCACAAGCGATTGCTGAGTGCGTAGCGAGGTATACATTGTGGTGCTTGCCCTCGTCGTGACTTTACCAACACTTTGGCTAGAGCGCCGACAAAGGAGTCAGGGCCGACGAAATGCAGACATCAGGCTTCCAGTGAAGTGGAAAAGCAGAAGCGCTTCGCTGCCCAAAAGGCAAACAAAGCGAAAGGGAGTGAAGTGATTGAAGTACGTTGAGACGTAGCTGAGGGAACAGAGGGAACTGAGGGAACTTATGAAGCTGATGGAACTGACAATGGGTCGATTGGCGTTGAGTTGAGCAGTGGCTGTGTTAAATGGCGCGCGTGTAGAGGTGAGGGTGGATGGGCCAAGTGTTAAATGGTGAGGAAAGAAAAGTTTGTTTATGGCAGTGGAAACGGTGTTGATTTTACTGCTGAGCGCTACCACCGAAAATTTGTGATATATCTTGCTGGTAGCGCCAAATGAGTTTGCTTGTGGCTTGCGTCGTTCTCAACAATACAAACAGCAACAGCAACAGCAACACCAATACCAACAACAACCACAAGCACAACCACAACCACAACTAAAGCGAAATGTATAGACTAACAAAGCCATCAACGCAAATGGTATTAATGGCGTACACTTTTGTGGTCTGCAAGACATTCAAAATGCATTTATTGAGGCGTCTGGCTTTGCATTTGAGTATGTGCGTGATTGCATGTGTGCATGTGTGCATGTGTGCATGCATGAGGGCAACGTACGCCTGAGTTGCTCATACGCCATGTAGTACCACCCAGTGGTGTGCAAATTACAAACGACAATCGTGCATTAACTCAGCCACTTACTACTTACTTGCTGAATACTCTTCGAACGCTATGCGATGCAAGCTAATTTCACAACGAAAAAAAATAAAAATTGAAGCGCTCATTATTCTTAGTTGCAAACCACAAGCAATCATTGGCACGCTCAGCTTAGCGTTTGCCACAAAACCGAGGGACGCCCGCCCGCCAGTCGCTTGCCGCAGCAATGCAAACAAGTGTTTGCCATTAAAATTGCCAAACCGCACACTAGTAATTAAGTGGAGAAGCCACCGAAATCAGTAGCCTGAGTGCGTGTGTGTGTGTGTGTGTAGTTAATGCATGTGAGTACATCGTTTGGCTTTTAGACTTTTTGCACTAGCCATAGGTATGTTTGCATGTATGTATGTATGTGATATTAGCTGGTAGCTGTGCTTGGCAAAACATTGCACTGGTAATGACGCTATGACTTTAACGCTTGTAATAAATTCCATGCAGTTCGAGTTCATGTATGCATATATCATGAGTTACATCCTTTTTCCACACTTAACTCAATTTGCAACACTCTACTGATATTGGTGCTTAAGCGCTGAAGGGAAAGTTGGGTGATTATGTTGCTGCGTGATTAAAGGGTGTTTTTCAAAGAGCTGTGGCACTGCTTTGTGGCTTCCACTTAATACAACTTGAAGGCTACTACGAGTATCTATGTATATATTAATACGCTAAAATAAATTTCGGCACCGTTCTTTTGGCGATTTTACCCAGAGACCGAAAACAACCGTTAAATGTTATTTTTTGATTTTTATTTTTAAATTTGGATTTTTGTTTGTTCGGTCTAATTTAGTCGATATTTTGTGGTTTTTTCCATCAAAATATAATCGTTATTTTGGATTTTAATTTTTGTTGATAATTCTTAACCATTATAACGGAGTTTGCTGTTTTATGACTGATTTAAATTTTTTATGATCGAAAAAATTGAAATTAAGAACAATGATTATTTTTTTATCGAAAAAATTAAAATCAGAAAACAACGATTAATTTTTATAGAAAAATTATGAGTCCAAATATAACGATTATTCATAATCGGAAAAGTAAAAGTCAAAGAATAACGATTAAATTTGATCGAAAAATAAAAATCAAAATGTAATGGTAAAATAATGATTTTTATTATAAAGATCATGACCGTTACGATCCCTGATTTTACCAAACCGATTTCGAAGTCAAGAACACCATTGGAAAGGTATTTTTCTGTAAATGAGGAGATTTTTTATATTTTCAAAACTGAAAATTACGGCCAAAATCGCCGTTTAAAAATTTCCGTATTTGTGTAGTTGTTGTTGTAACCTGTTCATTTTGAGTTGTTTTCGCACTTTGTTTTACTTCGTATTTGAAATGTATCTTTGTAATACACATAAATGCAAAGTGATGCAGAAAGAAATGATAAAAAACGATGAAGATAAATAGTGAAGGTAAAGACGAAAATGAAATTAATTAGAAATACATATACATACGTAAATATTAGGGTAACTGAAAGGGTAAGAACATTTTTTTGAAATTTTTGGAAAAGAGTCGAAATATACTTATGTAGCAAGTCATCAAAAAATTAGTTACCAAGTTATCGAAATTTATCGAGTCATCGCAGTTTATAATAAACGAAATTTATCTATTTATACATGCTTATTGAGTTATCAGAGTGTATATAATTATTCAAGCTGATCAAAGTTTATGGAGTTACCGAAATTTATCGAGACACAGAAAGTATTCATCTAATTTCGGCGAGCTGTCGAGAAATGTGTCGATAGATATCGAAATTTATAGAGCTATCAAAATGTATCGAACTATCGAAATTTATAGAGCTATCTAAATTTGTCGAGTTATGGATATATATCAATAAATGTTAATTTTTAAGTTACCGAAATGTATCGAGTCCTTAAAACTCATAGTTGTCGGAAATTATCTATAGTTATCGCAATCTGTCGAGTTATCGAATTTTGGCGAGTTATGGGAAAATTTTTTTTTATTAATCGAGCTACCGATATGTATCGAATTATGAAATTTATCGATTAACTGGAATGTATCGAGTCTATAATAATACGCTAGCATAAATTTTATCCGTATTCGTTTGGCGGATCTACTGGACCGATTTTGAAACCAAAAAAACCATGCGGAGGTATTTTTCTGGCTAGAGTTTTTATTATTTTAAAATGGATAATTACGGCTGCAATTCCCGCGTCAAAATTTCCGTATTTGTGTGTAGTTGTTGGTGCAAGCTCTTAAATTTGAGTTGTATTTCGTTTGTTAACGGTGTATTATTTTCGCATTTTATTTTGCTTACTTTTTTTTTGTTGTTTTTTGTTTTGTTACTGTTTCTTTAAGGACAGTGATTTAATATGTTTTATATTTTTTGTTTCTGTTTTTGTTTTTTAAGGAACTTTTATATTTTTAAACTTGGTTTTGCTTCGTGTTGGTTTATAGAGAAATTATCAGTGATTAAATTGTAATGTAAATACTAGAAAACCGGTAGAATTTTGACAGTAGCTGGCACTCCTGGTACTGGTTATTTAATGTCGATATGGAAATTCTAACGCAGTATTTCTGTATATAAACTACCTAGACGCGAGGGTGTTCTTCTTGCCAAAAGTCGGCAAAAGTGACCACGAAAACTAGGTCTATAGGCCCATCAGCCAAAGATTGTTTCTTCAAAAGCACCTGGATAACGGAGAGTTCGTGTTAGGGGATCTTCCTGAACAATGTGTCGAAGCAAGCCACTTTAGAGAGGCTGACGAGGTTAGGAGTTCATCGCGTAATTTCCTACCTGTAAAATATAGGATTGGATTAACAGCTTACTGAATGTGTAAAAAAATAAGAAATTGTGTCTTCACAACACATAATAAATGGATAGTCCCGTACTCCCTTTCGTGTGATTTCTTTAATCTGATGCTGGAGAAGATAATAAGAGCTGCAGATCTGAACCGCTCAGGCACAATACTTTACAAGAGCGTTTATCTGGGAACCAGCATTAACACCAATAATAGTGTCAGCCTTGAAATCCAACGGAGAATTACTCTTGCCAACAAGTGCTACTTTGGACTGAGTAGGCAATTGAGAAGTAAAGTCCTCTCTCGTCGCACAAAAATCACACTCTATAAGTCACTCATCTTGCCTGTACTGGTGTATGGCGCGGAGGCATGGACAATGAAAACATCTGATGAAGCGGCTCTTGGAGTTTTCGAGAGAAAGAGTCTGCGAAAGATTTACGGGCCTTTGCGCGTTGGCAATGGCGAGTACCGCAGACGATTTAACGATGAGCTGTATGAGCTTTACAACGATGTAG
>JAPVRG010257440.1:0-10693 GCA_029783565.1 Rhagoletis cerasi
CATTTCAACGTTCATGAAACATTTGAATGTTTGCTCTATTGACAACATTTCAGTGCATCTAGCTGGTCCAGAACGTTCTCTTATAATATTTTGTCTGAGTACCTGACGACTTACATTTGGTTCTTTCATCCACTCAGTACCATCACGTGCAACAAATTTTTCGGCACTAGCAGGTAATTCATTATTTTCTTCTACTTCTTCATCGTCTTCTTCATCATCCTCATAGTCCGCATAATCAGGTAATACTTCTGCGGCACTTTGCGAAACTTCAGCATCGTCATCAGCAATTTCAATGTCATTGATTTGAATTTCTTCTTCATCTTCTGAGTCAAAGTCATAGGGAGCGTCATCGTCACAAATTTCATCAAATAAAGATTGTATATATGATTCTCGCTGTTCCTCAGTTAGCCTACATAATAAAAAAAAATTAGTATATGTTTACATTGTTGCTTATTTTACATTTTTTACCTTCTATATGCTGCACTTGATAAATATTCGTTTCTTCTTGAAGTCATTTCGTATCCAGTTATTTATAGTTTCAGTTATATTCATTTTCACTTATATTTTCATTATAATGAAAATATCAACAGGCAGCATTTATAACAACACCTCGTGTGAAAACAACCCTTGCAGCTGCATATAAAATACAAAAACCAGTTATACCAGTGTATTTGCTACCTACGTACCCATACCTTGCGCAACCTTTTTGCACATATCTTTTGAACCAGGTAGAATATTTCAATGAAATAAAAACCAAAATGTGTATTCGTTGTTACTCTACAAGTATATTATTATAAATTATATTATTTTGTTTTGCATTTATCAAGACAACAACAAAAACAAAAATCCACTGTTGCATGTCCTGACTTTATTTGCCCATATCGCTGGAACCAGTAGGAATATTCGAATGAAACAAAAGACAAAATACTTGTTATATATTAAAATATACATTTAAAAAAAAAATCATAGAAATCGGTTGAATAAGCATTAAAAAAACCGCAAAATAAGGTCCCGGGTACAAACGTATCCCGGGTGTGTGTTTACGTGGTATTTTCTGGGTGTGTGTTCTAGGGTTATGTATCCAAAGTTATAGCTGGTTACAAATTTCATATCATATGTAGTTAATTTCTCAGCAGTACTCTACCACAAATACTTCCAGAGGTATGCGGTATGAACAATTCTGTTTGTATGGGATGTGGCACGCCCCCTTCTGCAATGACGGTGATAGATTTTTAATTCCCGTTGCTGCAAATCTCTACGTTTTCTCAATTTTATATTTATTATGTAATTTTTAGTAATGCTTCTGTCAATTGCCGCCTAAAATTTATAGCCGACTGCTCTAGCTTGAAAGAAAATTACACTTTTTGTCCAAAAAAATTTTGAAAATTAATGCTTCGCCCAATTTTGACTGACTGTGCTGAAAAAAAAGTTCTACACTAGTTTGGCAAGTAACTTTCGAAGTTGCCGCATTTAATAAGGACTCCAAAATGGTATGACACTTGCTAGATTGTTTCTTAAAATATGGATGATTATGGATTTGTTTAAAGAAACTCAGTTTTGAAAATTCTTTTCTTACTTATGTACTTAAAACGATTGTAGTGTACCCAAGGCTTTCTTTGAAGCCGTAACGTGTAAGGTAATTCTAGTTTAAGTGAGACGGAGAGTATTTTATGAAGTGTGAGCGGGACAGAGAGTGCCGCCACTTTGTCTTGGCATGTCACCCGTTTTCAGTTTGACGTAGACTTCTGGGACACCCTGTTTAATATGTGAAGGCACTTTTTGTGAAGGTCATCAGATCTGCACCGTTCTTACGAATCTCAGAAAAGAGATGTCAAATTAAAGAGATTGGTCTGTAGATGGGCAATGAGGTTTTATTTTTTTGAAGCCATCACTTTTTTGATGAAATGAAAAACCAACACAATGCATCTCTTCACTCATAAACGGCTTTACAGATTTAGATGAAATTAGGCGTTTTAACGCTATGCTGGTTCACTAGTATTTACTTTATATTTCTTCTAGAAATTTCACGTCAAAAGACTTTTTCAAGCGACAGAAATAATTAAAAATATTTCTCGGGAAAATATGGACGTTGAATTTTTACATTTTTTTTTTATTTAATATAAAGCAATTTTTTGATGTATGGTGATTTTTTTTTCTTCCAAATTAATAAAGTAAAAAACAAATATTCGTTGAAGGAAGAAATCAGTTTGAAGGTCAAAATAAATAAAATAAAAAATGGCACAAATATATTTTCGGATTTTGTGCTGAGGATTTTGAATTTGTAGATTTTGGTTTGGGTATTTCGTTTTCGGGATTTTGATTTTGGAACTTGCAGGCCCAACCTAAAAATACTTGGTCGAAAACCCACTTTATTTCGAAATTTGCCTAATACCTTCCTAAAACAAGATTTTCGCACTGAACCTAAATGATATTTTTTTTCATTTTTGTCAAAAAAGAGTAATGGTGGTGGTGTTTATTTGTGAACAGAACTGGCTTCAATACTGCATTAAAAAAAACACGCGAATAATCAATGTATTGATGCGCCTAGTCAGTTAAAATTAAAAATAATGTTGAACCTTTTCTGCCGAGTGGCAGGGTATAAGATGTATAAATACTTTTCATATTTCAAATTGTTTAAATATGAAAAGTTATTATCTACCCGAAACGGGCAGGTGTTTCGCAGAAGTATTTACAACCGTTTACAATCGAATAACATATTATGGTATAATGCTTGTTTTTACTTAATCATTTATAAATTTATTTAGACAAAAAATATGTATTTACAACTTAAATATCTTGCACTACTTCTGGGTGTTACTGTTAAAATCCTATTGTTGAATGTGGTACGTAGATGTCATTAATCAATTTGACCTTTATGAGTGATGTATGTATCATATAAAGATGCACCTTTGCTGCGTTGCTTGAGACGGGAACACGTTAACATTAATGCACCTGAAAGTACACACATCACCACCGAAAATGTAACAGTAAGCGCAGAAAAAGTTGTCGTTTTTAGGCAGGTTTGATGTTTAGAGGGCTCTAAGCGACGTGCATGTGAGTAAATATCGTCGCCGTCAGACTCTCCTTCTTGTAGTACCCTCAGCGATTGAAAAAGGTTTACATTCTCCGATAACGATCCATCTGGTTTTCCTGCGTCTACCTCTTCTGCTATAGTTTTAGAATCAAATGGTAAATCTGAAAGCGTAACAGCTCCTTCCATTGATGGCGTTGTTGTTGGCACCACGGTTGATTTTAAGTCCGATGCCGTTGAATTGGATATGTCACGTTTAGTCACAGCTTTCAAGTTTCGCCAGTGGCATGGCTGACTCTGAAAGAAGAATTCTTTAAATATAACAAGTAGCAAACGGAAAACTATGTGCGGGTTATACAGGGCATCGGCCATGACACATTCGAACATCGCATTCAATATAAAGCGCAGGCGATCCAGTAAAGCGAAAAGTCTTCATATAAGCGTACACCTGTGTTTCAAATACTCCAGAATCGGACCAAGACCCGCGGAAACGAGAAATCAGCTTATCATCTACTGGACAACCGTATTCATCTATGAGCTGAATTCTCTTATTAGCACCATTGTGAGCATAGCAATCATTTACTACGATGTCAAAGCCATCTGTTAAATAATATGTAGCATACGTATGTATGTATACGGGGTTTTGCACGTACAGTCTAATAAAAAGTAAAGAATAGTGCATACAAACCGTATTTGCTGCGCATGTAAATTATCAAAGTAAGTGGGTCGCCGACACGCACTGGTCCGGTGACGCGTGGTCCACCGATGCCGTATCCATTTTGTATTTCCATGTAGCACTCAGGTGGACTTAGAGTAAAGACGACGGGATTACCGGTAGCTACTCTGTTTGATGGCAGTTTAAAACGCGTATAAGTAACAAGCTCCAAGAAGTAAATATCGTTACTTTAGTATAGAAAGGCTAAGCTTTTAGAACTTACTCGACATCTAAAAACGGAAAAGTTACCGTTTTCCAAAAATCATACCCATACTCGCAAGTGACTTTGAAATGTTCATCATACTCTTCTTCTATAAGTGGGTTGTATTGAACTGTCACAGTGTTCCACATAAAGTTCTATCACAGAGCAAAATAATAAAATATATAAAAAAGGTAAAAAGGTTTTCTAAAATATTACCGTTGGATTTTTCCGCTTTTCGTCATGAAGTGCATTTTTTCCCAAAGTACCGCAGCGATTTAACTGAATGTAGAACTCATAGTAGTCACGACCTGAACCATTTATGTACATGCAGTCAGGATCATAAGCATAGCCTGCTGAATACACTAGTCCGCTGAAGGTGGAGTTAAAGCCAATCCGTATTTTCATGTAGTCGTCCTGACACTCGGCCTCTATATCTGTGTGATGGAGTATAGTGATTATGTACATTAGAGTATCCTTTAAAAATATGGGACAATTTTGAAATATATTTTTGTTGGATTGCATAAATAGATTGGCGAAAACATATTGTTACGATTATCCTTTGATCTCCGATAAATTCCCAAATACTTCGGGCTCGATCACTGGATTGTTAAATTGTGATTATTTTTTTTTATCAAGAAAGTTGTACTTACAGTTAAGACATAATTACAACAAATAGTTAAGCTATGGCTACGGTGGCCTTAAGCTAAATAGTGCTCATCCATAATAAGTTAGAAGAAAAATTGATTAGTTACATTAACTGTGATAATGTTTTTTGATTAGATTTTGTCGTATACATTGCAATATTTTAAGTAGCTTATAAACGTTTTTAGGTTGTCGAGGGTTGGGTTCATAAAAATGTCGATTGGCTTAGCATTGTGTAGAGCTCTTTTATATTGGTTGAAAAAATGTAATTTTTCTAAAATGTGTTCTATGGTGATTGGGGATCTATTGCAGTATCCACATATATTCGTCGCTTTTTTGTTTAGTAAATGTTGGTTTGTCAACATACCAACTGGTAGTTTTGTCGAATGTATTATTTTGTTTAAGCGCAACCAGTTTTTTATGTAGCTCTGTATGTCGCTGGCTAGGTTATTATTGGACATACATAATAAGAGGACGTCTCAACGCCTCCTTCGCAGTTTGATCGGCTAGTTCGTAGCCTTTAATTTCTACATGGCGAGTTTTATTTTTTATGAGAAAATTTCTTATGGTGTCTGCATAGATATTGTTAGTTTTTGGGATCTTTATGGCTTCGAGAGATGACAGTGAGTCTGGCAAATTTTATAGCTTCGTAGATGGCTATAACTTCTGCCGAGAAATTCGAGCTAAAGGCAGGTAACTGTCCCACAACAATTGCTTTATCGTTGTAGACTGCACTAAAACTTACACAATTTTCTATTTTGGACTCGGCCAAAATCGCTTAGGCGGTTACAGCGCCAATAAAGAAGAAGATGAAGAATAAGAAGAATGCCTAAGATCTTAATATTATCAACAGCGCTTATTACCATATTGTTCGAAAATATTTCTGTGTGGCAGTTATGTTTTCTGCATACGTGCATGTGTTTGCATTTTCCACAGAAAGCTCTTCGCCTGAGTAGTCGCACAATGTTATGATATTATTATGAATGTTGTTTAAGCTTAATTTTATGTTCTTGTCTTTATTAAGTTTTTTTATTAATATAAAGTCATCTGCGTAACGGCTCAGTTATGCATACTTGGCATACTTGCACTGCTTTACCATTTTTACATACATAAGTACGTACGTAGAAATCAAAACTCAATAGACTTTTACATATGCGTTGGGTAACTGCTTACACGCAAAGCTCATTTAACAGATTTCTAAGTGACAACTATCATGCAATGCAAAGTATGCATAACGGAGCCATTAGATAGAACGTCGATTTCTTTATGTAAGGAGAGAATGCCACAAATTTTATTGTGGGAAATTAAAAAAAGACTGATAGGGGAGAGCCTTGAAGTATGCAATTTTGCAATGGATTGGATTGGGATATATATTGGCCGATTCTTTCTCTAATTTTTCGGTTTGTCATAAAGTGCTTAATGTATTTAAATATTTTTGGTCAGATTTCCCAAAGCATTAGTTGGTCGAGGACTGTATGTACGCCGACCTTGTCGAAGGCTTTAGAACAATCAAGCGATATAATAGATACGCATTTCCTTAATTGAAGGGAGTGCGCGATCTGATGATCTAAGTAAATTAGCGAATCAGACACCGATTTCCCTTTCCTAAAGCTAATTTTATGGCTATGAAGTAGTTTATTAGTTGTAATAAACCACCATAGCCTATTTGCTATAATTTTATCGAGCATCTTAGCGCAGCAAGGGTTTAAGGATAGAAGATTTGTCCAAATTTGGTTTTGGAATGGGGATTACAAGGCTATTTTTGTAGATTTGAGGGAGGTTTCGAAAATGTTGTTGTAAAGTGAGACGGTTCGCAGTTTTACAGGATTTGAAGTTTTTCTAACCATGGTATATGATATTCTATGGATTCCAGGGGTGTGTCCATTTAGCTTGGACAACGCCACGGAGAGCTCAATCGAAGTAATTTTGCTGGATGGTTTTATCTACGATTAAATTGTGTGTTGCGAACACAGACCGATGTTTGTTCTGGAGGAAGAGCGAGAGAAATTGATGTCGTCAGATGCCTTTTGCAATTTCCAGTGCATCGTGGGGAAACATTTCAGTCCACAGAATCGTCGAATCGTTGACCATACTTGTCCAGTGGGGCTCCTAGGGTTGATATTCGAGGTGAATTCATTCATAAACTTAGATTTTGAAGACTCAAGTTCTCTCTTAAAAAGGTTATTTGCTTTTTTATATTTTATAATATTTTCTAAGCATATTTTCCTTTTAAGCGGATTCCAACATCGATTCCTATAAATTTAAAGTTCTTGGAGTTTTTTGTTCCACCACGGCACTGATTTTTTTACAGTGTACCTAGTTTGGGCAATGGAGTGAGTAGCACTATCTAAAATTATTCTCTGAATGTTAGGGGCTTCTTTATTCATGTTTTAGCTGGTGTGTTTGTTTAAAATGATTTTGTTCGATATAAAGTTAAATTCGTCCCAGTCAGCTTTATTCATGTTGAACTTCGGTCGCTTTATATTGGGTGTTGGATTTTGGTTGGGGAAAAGAGAAATAACTAAGGGGAAGTGAACGCTGCCTGACAAACCCACATACCTCCTCACAAACATACAAACTTTAACATTTGTAGGGGTTAGAATCATAAGGGTCTAAGTGAAATTTTTTCAAAATATAAGTATATTTGAACACATATTTTTTGTCGTCTTCGTCGAATCTCGACGCCCGAATAAAATTTTCAAATAATTTAACAGCTCTCTCTGCTGGGTCATTTAAAACCAGCAAATTCATTTTTCTACTCAGTTAGCTGCAATAAAAACAATTGTCTGGTTAATGGCGTAATTAAATCATTAATATCTTCAATTACGAACGACTTCATTTGTTCACCTTTTGCAGTCAATCGTTTCGGAAAAGTGACTTTTTCGTGTTTTTCATCCAAACTTCCTCAAGCTTTTACCATTTTCCGTTTCAATTCAAGTTTCTGATGTCTGATGAGGGCCACAAGTTTTGAAAATATGAAAAGCCTGCTAACATTCGATCATCAACGATATAGATTTTTCCCCATCAGGAGAATATTTGCTGCCACAAAATGTAAGAATTCACAAACTATGATCGATTTCGTCATTTTCGTTGGTACAAAGATATGTGCCCAGCCCGCTCAGAATCACCGGTTCTTATTTAAAAAAATTGCATGTTTATTTTTATTACCATTCTCATATTCCGTGCGAAAAATAGTGGTTTTCGAATTTCGGTACAAAAATGCCCCTCCAATGTAAAAGTCGCCTTTAGAAAATTCTTAGTTTATAAACGGCACAAAACAGCGCGTGCAGAAAACAGCACTCAGACTACATGCCGTCCATTGCACTGTTTTCATGTTCCCTTTAATCTGTTTTAAATCTACACAATTTACGAATAAACCTAAGTAGATTGTTGGGTGTCAAAGAGCTCACGCGTTCGTCTCTCAACAAATTGCGGCCAAATGCCTCATACGTTCTTCTTGCAAAGGCGGGACAGAAGCACAAAAAGTGTTCCACCGTCTCGTCCTCTTCAAGGTAGGGTGGGCAAATGGAGTTGTCATGTACGCCTATCACAGCCAGGTGTTTGTGCCACGTGAAGTGACCAGTCAGCAGTCCAACAAGTTGTCTGCAGTCCCGTCTGCTCAATGAGAGCGAAAAACTTCATAGCCCTTCTGAAATCGAAGGCAACATGAGTTTTGTCCACCTGCAGCCCCTCGATGCCTCCCAGTCATTGTTGAGCGAAGTATTCATCCAGTTTCTGATGGTGGCTTCGATGGCCGAAGGGGGGAGTGCTATAACTGGTTGCGGACCGAGGAATGCCTGGTCTGAGCCAGCTCTGACTAAATGGTCAGATGTCCTATTACCAAGTACTCCCGAGTGACCCGGCACCCAGATTAAAGCCAACTCGTTATGTCTACCGACACAATTTAGTCGAGACTTTCATTGCCGAACCAGTTTGGAAGTAGTTAGAGGGCTGGTTAATGGCTTAGGTGCAGCTTGGCTGTCACTGCAGGCACATAAACTCCTTCCCCTCTACCTATTTTCCACCGCGTAGTCCATGGCCTTTAGGATTGCAAATACCTCAGCCTGGAAGACCGAAGCATATTTCCCAAGAGAAAAGTTAAGCTTATCCCGATTAGCTTCGATAAAGACCCCAGATCCTGACGCAGAGCCAGTTTTGGAGCCATCAGTAAAGATTCGAGAATGTGTGTGAGTCTGGGCTCAGTGCTGGAATTAAACCAGCATTCAGCCTCAGGGAATTCAACATTATAGAATCCCTTTAACAAAGGAAATGGTGGCATTCTATCCTTTGGCATTGAAAATACACAAGTGCTCAGATCTCTGCCACCAGCGATTTTCGCCTCGCCCCACTCAGTCCTATACCAACTCCGTTTCTTTTTAGCCTGCTGATGCCCTTTAAGGCTTCCCCACGTATGAAGACCCAAAGTGACGGTAAGTGCAGCAGTGCGTCATGAGCAGCGCCAGGTGTTGAGAAAAAGCTCCCGTACAGCAAACGGCAATCACGCTATTGATTGAGAGTCTGCTCCACCATACCACTGACGCATAGCTGATTATGGGTCTGATCATAAATGCATGAATCCAGAAGATTCCCTTTGGTGACAGACGCCACGTTTTGCCAAAGACCTGTTTACATTGCCAAAATGCTGCCAATGCTTTGGAGGTCTTGTGCTCCACGTGAGATTTCCACGATAGTTTGGTATCAAGAATTACTCCTAGATACGTCACTTCGGGAAGAGTCTAAATTGGCACTCCTTTAAGTGTGAGGGGAATGAGACCATCCGACCTTCTCCTTCTAGTGAAGAGGACAACACCAGTTTTGGTTGGGTTGTCGGTGAGCCCATTTCCATTACACCAACTGTCAATGAGCAGAATTGCATATGCTATCGAAGGTGGCCCATTGCTAATTTTGGCAACCAGATTTTGCAAAGCCGTCTCGCAGGATTTCCCCGCCTGATAGACCTCCCTGCGAATGCGCAAATCTACCAATCTTTCCAGAAATTTTAGCATCAATGATGTCATACTAAAAGGTCTGTAGCTTCTGGGGCTAGTATAGTCATCCTTGGCAACCTTAGGTATAAAAGCGACATCAACCAGCCTCCAAGGGTGTTGTATGTAGGCAAGTGCAAAAGCGACGCTGTGAAAATATTTTCAAGGTCGCCAACAAAATAGATAGGATGCCATCCGGACCGGGCGATTTGAAACTGTCAAAAGACTCAATAGCATATCTTACGGCATCTTCATTCGCCAAGGTTCTGGCAACAAACCAGTTGTACCTTGGCACAGCGGCTCTCGCATTCCCTCCCTCGCCTTTCGAGGGAGAGGAAGGCGTAACCATCTATTCTCCGTTAAAGGATCATCAGGCCTCTCGAATGAACCCAGCTTTACAGTTTGGTCCTTCTTCAGAACATTTACCAGTCTAGCCGTTTGATCCAAGGTGTCGATCCCGCTGCAGTATTCTTTAAAAAATGTCCTTTTCGCAGAGTGATTTAGCCTCTTACGCCCTCTTTGCGTGCATCGATAGCGTTGCAAGTCCATCTCAAAATTAGTTTTGAGGGCCCAGTTAAGAAGTTTTCTCGACTCACCCCTGATTTATGAAACTCCTTGTTCTACCAGGAACAGGCGTACAGCTAAGAGGTGAACGAGATGGACAAGCCTTATCCAAACTAGCATGTTGGGCAGCGGTTAAATTAACCACCGTCTCATCAATGATTTGAGTGGATCGTATCCTAGGTGGCGTCGTGGTCTGGTTCCCAAGCTCCTCCCTAAAACACGGCCAGTCCCTTTTTTTGCAAGTTTCGCATTGGCGAAGAGCAAAATAGCATCCTCGCCAAGTTCCAACTCGATATACCTGTGGCCCGAGAGCGAATCTTCACTCAGGACTCTCCTCTTTGAGAGTGACCACCCTAACCGAAAGTCAGATAGAGTAAGATCAATCCATATATGTAATACTTCTATATTGCCAGTACACACAAAGTACATTCCCCAACATCAGAGTGCCGATATATTGTAAAAAGAAAGAGAGATCCGATAGCGAATGTACCCTAAATGATAATTATTTTTGTCAAAAACTCAGTAACGGATCATACTCCCATAGAAATAAACTT
>JAPVRG010257442.1:0-11309 GCA_029783565.1 Rhagoletis cerasi
TTTTTGGGAGCGCCTTGTCAGAAGCGTAAAGACGTCATTGAAGGCAGCAGTTGGAAAGGCACGTTTAACGCATGATGAACTGGCGACTCTTCTAGCAGAGGTGGAAAGTGTTGTAAATTTGCGACCTCTTACATATATAACAAGCGATCATAATGACATAGAGCCGCTTACTCCATCAAATTTTTTAACTGATTGCAAATCTATTTTGATTCCAACAGCTTTTAAAAATGACGGAAGTGTCCTTTCGCAATCGTGGCATTTGCGACAAGCCTTAATGAAGCGATTTTGGAAACGATGGCAGGAAGATTACTTGCATCAACTTCGTTCCATTCACCATAACAAAAGTGGGCCAGCTCGCAGCATAAAAACCGGCGACGTTGTTTTGGTCCACGAAGATAACAAACCACGTTTGCTATGGCGGTTGGCAGTGGTACAAACTACGTATCCAGGACGCGACGGTCGTGTCAGAGCTTGTGATATTCGGCTACAAAACCAGCAGGTTCTATCCAGCTTCTATATCCTCTTGAAATCGCATCATCTATTGCCGGGGCCGAGGATGTAGAAAATTAGCTTAAATAACAAAATTCTGTAACCTAACAGTTTTTTAGTACTTCTATACATACAAACGTATTTCATTTACCTTTTAACATTCTCTCATTAAACTCTCTTTTCATATTCACTTGTACTTATGTATTAAACCATAATTAGTTTTAAGTTTGAATAATAGCCGTCATCGATTCGCCACATCACTGCTCGCTATGTTTGAGTTCCGGTCATTTAAAGAAAAATTTGCATGGGAAAGCAACAACAAAGTTAGCTAGCAAAGATGGACGTTAGCGAGTTTGGTTGCACCTCATTGAGTTCGTTCGTTTCGCCACTCGCTAACTTCCGGCAAATCGATGACGGCTAATGTATTCAGTTGGTATTAAATCGTTCACCGAGACTGTCTAAAATCGGGAACCCTACGAAATAGCGCGTTTTAATTAAATCATTTTTTTTCAAATATATTGTACCATTGCATCCTAATATTAACATACATACATACGTATATACTTACTTACCTACTAACCCAGTAGTGCATACACCTTGTACAGCATAGGTAAAGGAAAACATTACATAGGAAGCGCGATAAAGTAAAAAATACTTAACGTAAATATTAAAATTACGATAGTTCAAAGAAACCTTATTTATTTACAAACATAAATACCCATAAAAAAATTGAATTTTTCGAAAAAAAAATATATTCGAAATTAAATTAAATTCAAATTACTTAATATCGTGATCGTATTGTGCTAAAAGAAATAAATTATCATTCGATCAGTTGGTCATTTTATATTATCTTTCCAGTTAAAATACACCGAGAAAAAAAATTTTTAGATTTCTCGCATACATAAATGCCTTCTGATAAAACTCCAGTAAAGGAGCAAGTAGTCAAAATCCCGATCCTTTTAAAAGTACCAACAATGGTCGATGAAGATAAAGCTCAAGGCATACCTGCAGAAGCTACACGCTCGAAGCAGGGTGCAAAACAGAAAAAAACAAAAGATTTCTCAGGCGCAAGATTCATTTCTGATAGTGACAGTTTGATAAGATACTGCACTAAATTCTCCTCAGCCCCAATAGAAGACAATTCTGAATCGGTTTTGGAAATAAAAAACCAAAGTCTTGACAATTTTTGGGCGCGCCTACAAGCGGCATATGATACAATTATCGAAACGGATGATTCCGATTTACCAGATAATTTTAAGACTTCGGCTGCCGCCAAATACTATAACTGCCTTCACCAATACGAAGAGACAAAAGCTATGATCTCCGATCAGCTTAAGTCATTAAATCCAGTAAGTGCACCTACTCCACCCCCGAGAGTAGACGCAAGCCAAATTCAAGAGCAAAGCTCAGGCATATAACTCAAAGTGCCAGCATGTGACACGGGCACTTTCCATGGGGGTTATGAACAATGGCCGTCCTTCCGGGACATATTGTTATGGCCCACTAGCAACCGAGCAAGAAAATAAATTTCTCTTCTAATAATTTTAACTTCTGAACACCCTGTTTCTCGCAAAAGTCACTTCGATCTATTTGCGCAATATTTCGGAATGTGAGTGATGGCAACGCCGAAAAACCACCAAACAGGCAATAGGAGACTGTCATGCTGGGATTAGCGACAGCGCTACCAGATCAAACTGATGGGCAGTAAGATAGTTAAACTGACAAGAAGACAGAAAGGGACAACAATAGCCAAGGAGAAGGGATGAACTAGAAGGAATAAGGCGCGGGAAAAAATTGACGCGTTGCCGCCAACTGCAAACAGATACACATAACTATGTAGCAGGATATGATTGGTGGCATGAAATTGCCGTTAAATTTCGTGACGCTCCCGTTAGCCGGAACGTAGTCAATTTCGACCATCCGAACCCGTTTGCGCGTGGGTATAGGGATGGACGGCCTCAAATCCCAAAATCGATGGGTCATGAGAGCAATAAATCAAAACAGTAGTAGTATACATTTTTTTTGTTAGAAAACTAACCTTTGCGACGACACCTACGCTTTTACCTATTCCTATAGATAATCCCCTCACGTAATTGCCTATGAATTTTTACATTAAAGTTTTCCCATATAAATATAATTTCAATTAAATCTCGTCCGTTAATCACCCCATTTACAAAGGGAAATCTCCGATAACTAGCTGTGCAAAATTGTCATAACTTTTTTTTTTTACTCAAGGAAACGTTCAATTTCTGTGTGACACTGTGATCACCTTTTCGTGCTAAATTACCCAATTTCAACTCAATATCTTATCACAAATACTCTTACAAACCTCTTTCCCCCACTAGTGTCCGTTTTCAGCTAACTTTCATATTTGACATTTCTCTTCGTTGCTAAAGTTATCGGTATAATCGGCGGTTTTTATCACAGACTGGCAAGTTTGTACGTTTAGTCTCTTTTCTAATTACAAGATTAGGGAATTCAGGTCGGAAAGGAGTATAATCCTGATGTATGCAAACATACTTTTAGAATACATAACCCTAAATTACTGATTACTAAGTTTTGATTGCGAAGGAATGATTCACTTGGCCTGTCGGTGGCATGCCATCCCTATCCGCTAAACAAAAATTCGCGACGTCATTGCCAACGACTATAAAACCCGCTGGCAAACTTGCAGTCACCCATTTGCAAATCTGAATTCAACGAGCACCGCGGAACGGGTAAAATGTGAAACGTAAAAAAAACAAACGTGTAAAGGAAGCAAGAAAAGTAGTGGCTCCTTGTTTCGTCACCGGGTTTCGCAATTCTTTTTGTGCTAAAACTTGCATATTTGTGTTGAAAATAGGAAATAAAATTTAAATAATTATAATTCAGTGAGTAATTACATATATGAAAACCGGGAATAAAGTATACAAAAAAAAGAAAAAAAGGTATTTTGTGAGTGCAATTGGATTTGTGCTGATGCATTGCTATATTAAGCAATGCCAACGTACTAGCCAACAATAGCTATAGCACTGAAGATGCAGTGAAGTAACAACCACCTGGAACACGGGAGTCGGTAAGTTAGTAAATACACACAAAGAAAATTTATTTTTTTTTGGTTAATTTTTTCGCATATTAGGACAGGTAACCAGTTCCTCTCCTAATGGGTGCAAATGTACAGAAGTGTTAATAAAATTAAACACTACATGCCTACTTTAACATACCAAATTGCCGCTTTAAGTAAAATTGAACATGAAATATTTGTAATTGATTGAATGTAAGCACCTGGTGTTTAATGTTAGTAGAGAATGTATTTTTACGTTCAAAATTTTCTCAAAGTGTGCCAATTTTAAACATTTCCTTCATATAGTGCATGTGTATATTTCATGGGTATAATTGCACCGAATGCTGAAAAAAAATATGTTAAAACACATCTACATGTCCTTGCTATTTTTACATTAACACCTTTTTACATTCCAGCGGCGAAGTCAACACCGGCACCGACACCGGCACCAACACCGGCAACAACACCGGCTGCCACACCAGCAGCCGAAGTCAACACCGGCACCAACACCGGCTGCTATAGTAGCAGCGAAGTCAACCCCGGCTGCCACAGCAGCAGCCGAAGTCAACACCGGCAACAACACCGGCAACAACACCGGAAACAACACCAGCAACAACACCGGCTGCCACAGCAGCAGCCGAAGTCAACACCGGCAACAACACCGGCTGCCACACCAGCAGCGAAGGCGACACCGGCACCAACAACGGCTGCCCCAGCAGCAGCCGCAGCACAACAACAACAACAGCAGGGTCCATACCACTGGCCTGCTGCAACAACAACACCGGCACAGCAACCCGGTGCAACGACAGCAACAACAGCAGTGCCCCCACCAAGGCCTGCTGCAACAAGAGGGTGAGTCCTTCGGGCCTAAATAAAAATCTTTTTTTTTTTTGGGTAAAAAATTTTTTTCTTAAAGACTTAGAAATTAAGTAAGACTAGTAAAAAAAAAAAAAAAAAATTAATAAATATCAACAGATTGTAAAACGCGAAGTACACAAAAAAAAAAAGGAATTTAGTTGAGTGAAACTAGTTTAATTAAATTTAACTAACTTAAATTAAACATAAATATAGAAGCAAGATGAAATAAATATTTTTATAAATTAAAAGGAATATTTAATACATTAAAATACACAAAATTAAACCAAATAAATACAACTCGCTTAAATCGAACGAAATTAAATTATCTTTGAATTAATCAAACGCACAACCAAAACAAAACTAACCCGGGACTAAAATGTTTAATTAATTGAAACTTAAAGAAAAGTAAATTAACACGAAATAAGGCCACTACATAACCAGAACTTTATCTAAATAACTAATAATGCCCATAATAATAAACCTAAAAGAAAAGAGCAAATAGAAGATCTATAAAGAAAGAAACTAGATCACCTGAAGCAAAATCAGAAACAAATATAGAAATATAGGAGAAATAGATACTAAAATTAGACTTACCTAGGCTTACTTGGTCTACTCACCCGAATTATCTACTATATATAACCTGCATAACTTAATATACATACTTACCTGAAATACCGGACTTACCACACACATATTTACCTTAGACTTAACTAAAGTGTACCTTAGTTTTAATTTCCTTAATGTTAAGCCAGCGATTTAGATAATAGGATTTTGGATGTTAGGAAATAGATTTAAGGAATAGGATTAGTTCAGTTATAAGAAAATGAATTATTTTAAATAACTTGTAAGATATACTTACCACTCACCTTAATTACTTACCTTAGCTTTAGTTTTCTTACATTCACCTTAGTCATAATCACTTTAGAATTAAGAATACTTACCTTTTTTTCCTCCTTGATGATAAGATTAATTAGCTTTAGGAATTAGAGTTAAGAAAATGAATTATGAATAAATTGTAAAATTAAAATGGGGATGCTGACTTCTTTAATCATTTAGGAAGGCACAGGAGGACTTTTGAAAAGGGGCTACCGACATTAGGGTGCAACGGTAGCCATGGACGAGGGTGGGCTAGCACCGGGCGTCACAACTCCACCAGTGGCGCCCTTATATTCGGCCTTAGTTTTTTTTTCGAGCACTTCCTTTTTATTTTTTTTAGAGTTTTTAGTTGAGTTGTTGGTTCATTTTGATTTTCATTTTTATTCTAAATATTTTATTTAACGTTTCTTTTTCAGCTTTTTTGTTTTTAACTGTCTTTTTTTTACTTTGAATTGTGTGTCCGTCCGCTACTTCCGGCCATGCCGGAAGATGAGATGTTTGACAAGGCATGACTGTTTCTCTGCTATGGCGCAGGGAACAGTAGTGAAGGCAAGAACCCAGCCCAGCCGATATGACTAGCCACAGTGCACCCCATTGTGTCATGCCGCCTGCATTCACTGCTGCTTCAACAGTATGCGTACCATAACAGATGGCGCCCAACGGGGTAGCTTGAGGTCTGGTCAGGTTGACTAGTCCTGACTGGCACATGAGGCTTCACTATCCCGCAAGTCCCAGGGGGGTATGTATTTGCAGCCCCTTGCTGCGTTGCGGCGGGATGAGTGGAGTTGAATGTGCTGGTTTGGATCGGTCCTCTTGATCAGTAACTGAAGGCTTCTCCGAGACTTCACGTCACGTCCTCCGGAGTTTTGGAATTCACCCGGTGGGGCAGTGCTAAACGCACTTAGTTTTTTTGTAGTTTGACTTTTTTTTTCTCCAACTTTGTTCAGTGGTCCGATAGGTCGGCATGGGAATTGGGGAAAATAGTCCGCTAAGTGGGGTTTAGTTTAAATAGATTTTTTTTTGTAGTTTTTGCCGAATATTTTTAATTTTCTTTATTTTTCTTGGTCGATGAACCCCAAAACAAAAACAAAAAAAAATTCACCTTATGAGTTTGCGAGACAGCCCCGTTCAGTATTTGAATTCGATAGGTGGAAGGCAACTGAGCTAAGAAATTTTCTTTGCTGGAACTCCAACCCACACTGACTATCGGGGTCTCAGTCACCTCACATGTCTCAGGGAGGGCATGGTGAACTGCCCTTTGCTGCACTGCGGTGAGGTGTACTGAGACCGAAAGATAGTTCAGTAACTTGTACGCGAAGTCCAGTACACACTTCAAGTCTGGAGGGGCATTCCACTATGCCGGCTTTTCATTGCGGTTGGGTGTGCTGGACTGAATAGCGACTTGTTCTTTGTGTTTTGTACATTATTTTTTTTGCAGACTAGTGCCTTCCTACTGTTAAGGGGGGGGGGGGTCAGCACTCCCATTGAATTTTGAAAATATACATATCCCATTAATAACAATTATACCCAACTGAACTTTTGCCTTACACGTATATGACCACGTATATATTTAACTAACAACCATATATGCCTATTTACTAAAACCATATTTTGATTGTTTTTTTTTTGCTTTTCGCGCGTATATTTATATTATGTACGCGGCTGAATAAGTATTTTTGATCTCGTTGATTTATTTTTTTTTCTTTTTGCGTATGTTTATATTCAGTACGCGGACTGAATAGGTTTTGATATTTTTGATTTTTTGAATTGTCGCGATCAGGCGTGGCAGTATCGCGTCACTCGGTTAAATCTCCTGATTTTTTTTGGGAAATTTTTCTCGGACGTTATTTTGGCTTAGGCTGTTAACAGCTAGCCATACTTTAAATTTTTTTTCGGATTTTCGATTTTGGTTTGAGCTCTGGGTGAGCCAAGCTTTAAGTACCTATTCTAGACTTTGAATTAGAACTTGTATTGACCTCAAGAGTCAAATTTCTTGATTTCTCAATTGCCTTTGACTCGCTTTATGGAACAGCAGCTTATGCAAACGCACAGTGCTGCAGTTAGAGGTAGCGGCGTTAAGTCAAGAGGGGCCGGGAGGAATAACAGTAACCTATTGCTGACCATACTGGGGGAGTTCTGCCTCCAATTCAAATGGCCAATGCCGCTCCGGGACTGAAGGTTGACAGCCGTCAAAGCTCCAACTTACTTGACACCTCACCACCTGGGACTTCGGTCCAGAATGTTTCCGCGACCTCAATGACTATGCTTTCGGGAAGACAAGACAATGATAGGTCTTTGCCAAGGAATCCTGGTTGTGGTGAATGTGCTTCTGAAGATAGAAGTAGACGTCCTAATGGCGGAGCGCCTGCAGGTGATTCATGGGTAGGGGTTCTGCATCAGCTCTTACGTACTTCGCAAGAAGAGATGAGAGCTGAAATGAGAACAATGCGAGAAAACTGTTCAAGCGGAGTTGAATAATTTCATAGAGTGGTGTCAGAGAAACAGGTTAGAAGTTAACACAAATAAATGCTTTGTTGTGACTTATTCTAAGATCCAGCATAAGATATCCTCACCCTATCTTATTGCTGGTACGCAGTTATCTCGTGTTCTTAAAATACGAGATTTATGTATTATTTTTGACTGATCTTTTACATTTGTTGAGCATCTCAATTATGTCATACCAAAGGCATTTGCGTCTCTTGCCTTTATTAAAAGAAACAGTTCGGAGTTTAAAGATCCATATACAAGTAAGCTTTTGTACAATGCTTTTGTTAGATCAAAGCTGGAATATGGATCTGTAATCTGGAATCCAGTTTATGATGTTCATATAAGAAGATTAGAGCGTGTTCAAAAAATATTTTTAAAGTACTGTCTATCGCAAATTAATTTTGATTTACCTTTTTCAAGATGCAAACTAATCGGATTGCAAACTCTTCAAAACAGAAGAGTAATATCAGCACTCATATTCCTTTATGATATTATTAATGGAAATATTGATTGCCATTTATTATTGGAATCAATAAAATTTAACGTTCCGACTAAAAATCTACGTCGCCATAATACATTTTTTGTTGATACTTTTAAAACTAATTATGCTATGAATGGGCCTATCACACGGATTCTCATTGAATTTAATAACTTGGATAAGCAAATCTGTATTGATTTTTCTGTTAGTCGATCTTCTTTCAAGCAAATATTAATATCTCATTTTGGATAATTTTGTTATTTATTTTTTTAGTACTTACTTTAGATTTTTCATTTTGTGTCTAGTCTGTAAGGTCATGTATGGTTATTGACTCAAATAAATTGAAATTGAAATTGAAAATATGAGCGCATTAAGTGCAGTGGTGACTGCATCTCAAACAGCACCCAATGACCCTAGGGAATTTGCTTCTATCGGACGCAATCCGACACAACCAACCGTGAACAACCGGCAAAATATCACCACTAACATTGTCGTTAGATGAGCAGTTGATGGCGAGCTTCCACTTATTTTTGTCAGGGCGCGCTGAGGAATGGTACTGGCTGTTCACCAAACAAAATCCAGAGGCGACTTATCCCTTCTTGTGTTATTCTATCAGGCGGGAATTCGGCACCTTAAAGGGTGACCATGAAATCATGATGGAGAACCCAATGCGTCGTCAGAAGGCTAATGAATCGTATGATACGTTTCATAGAGATATATTAGCCTTGAACGCGAGACTAAGGGAGCCGATGTCGGAAAACCTGTTGATGGACATATTGAAGAGGAACGTTAACAGCAGCTTGAAGTTGATGCTTTTCAATGCTGGCGCGCTAACCCTACATTACCTACGCGACGTTGCTAGGAAAGGAGAAAAGATCCTGAAGGAAACTAGGAGCCTGATACCGAATTATTCAGGACGTCATGTCAACGAAACAATGGCTATCACCCCGGATGAATGGACCGGAGGTATGGATGGGAAAGTTGATCCACAAGTGGAAGCGCTAAATTTCCAGAAGACTAGGAAACCGGACTATCCAGGAATGCAGTGCTGGAACTGTGACAAGACGGGACACTCTTACATTTATTGCGAGGAAGCGATTAGGAACATGTTCTGCTTCAAGTGTGGATAAAAGGGGGTGGTCACTCCAAGACGCCCCCGAGATCATCGACGGCAGGGAAACCGGAACCCGAGCGAGAAGGGAATCGGGGATTCTCGTTCGGCACCCTAGCCCCCGAAGCAGAGAGTACCGGAAGCACAGCCTCCTGTACTAAACAAATAACTCAATCCCAGCCAGGACCGTTCGTTTGCATGGAGATGTCAGTAGTTCGGAGAGTAGTACCAGTCCCTCGAGAGTTTCGCCACGGGTCATCATAACGTTTCCAGATAGTTCCGATAGTTCCGATTCTGAGTGTACGTTTTCTTCTACAGCCAATCCTCTGCAGGTTCGAATTCTTAGAGCTTCGCGTAGGGATGTTGCGTGCCAGACTCAATTCCCAGTTAGTTTAGAGCAAAGAGAACAGGATTATGAACGGATAAGGGCGGATATTTTTGAAGAACCCAAACTTGTGGTTTCTGAAAATATTCTACACTGTAGTAAAAGATATTCTAGCCGAGTAAATATGCGAAAACTTTTGCAAAGCACAAAAATTCTCATAACGCCAGATGAGAGACCGCTAGCAAGGATTAAAATATACGATAGTTTCGTAGTTGGTTTATTGGATTCCGGAGCAAACGTTTCCATTCTTGGAAATGGATTCGAAGAATTCCTAAAAGGAAACAATTTAAAATATCATCCTTTGCGCGCGTTTGTTTACACCGCTGGCGGAAATCAGCAGAAAAAACTCGGCTCGATATCTTTACCGGTCACTTTCAAAAACACTACGAGGACTATTCGCTTTTATCTTGTACCGTCGTTAATCCAAGAAGCATACCTGGGAGTTGATTTCTGGAAGGCATTTGCGTTAGCACCCGATGTATTTCCTACTATTTCTTGTTTAGACTTTCCAAATGAAGATGAGCCAAACTTCCATCAGCTCACACCAGATCAGAAGATAGCATTGCAAGAAGTTGTTCAGGAGTTTCCATCGTTCGAGAAGCCAGGGCTAGGTCAAACCAGTTTAGTGACTCACCATATAGACACGGGTGATGCGGTGCCAATTAAAAGGAAGCACTTTCCTCTTTCACCACCGAGGCAGGCGGAAGCTTATAGCGAAATTGACAGGCTTCTCAAGATGGGGGTGATTGAGGAATCGAACTCACCATGGTGTAGTCCTGTGGTACTAGTCCGAAAACCAGGCAAGGTCAGACTGTGCATAGATTCCAGGAAGGTGAACGCGGTCACCAAGAAGGACTCGTATCCGTTGCCCCATATTAGTGGGCTGTTGAGCAGGTTAAAGGATACATACTTTATAAGTGGTATTGATTTGAAGGATGCTTTCTTTCAAATCAAATTAACGGAGTCGTCCAAGGAAAAGACGGCATTTGCGGTTCCAGGAAAGCCATTGTACCACTTTACAGTAATGCCCTTTGGCCGGTGCAACGGACCACAAACAATGAGTCTGAACTGTTTTATAAAAAATGAAAGAACGTTGATGTTTAGCGTTTGACCATGATTGTTCTTTATTGGAAAAATGCTTTCTCTTTTATACAAAATTTCTTACTTCACATATATATGATTACACTAATACTTACAAACTAAAAAGTATTTACATTCCTAATGCTTGTATGCAAAGTCAGCATATTACTTCATTGATACAATGTTATTATATATGTATAAATATTTTGGCAGTTCACATTGACAAACCGACACTGTCGATCAGTCATACTGATCGATACGTGTGTTGGTCAATGTGACGGGTTGAGTAGTAGGGTTGACAAATGTAGACAGATATGTGCCTTGTGTGTCAGCGTGTATATATGATGTTAAACTACCGCTGGGTTCAACATAATTTATTTGGGTCGCTATGACTTGACTGTATGTGGTCAATATTTGTATATGCATAAAAAATGCATTGAAAGTGAAACGCATTCTGAGTAATGCTACACCATCCGCCTTAGGAATAGTCGTATATAATTGA
>JAPVRG010257453.1:3674-13802 GCA_029783565.1 Rhagoletis cerasi
TATTTTGGAAACCTATTTTGGAAATTTATGCTCTTGGTAAGTAAGATTATGCGACAAATTCGAAAAATACCGAGCAAGGCTCGGTCACCCAGGTACTTTATACTTAGAAGCGTAAGGTTTGGTGTCAGCACCTCTTTCTACAAGAGGAAAAATTTTTGAAGATGCCCCGAAACTATCTCGGGGCAACATTTTTTTTTGAACCACCCTAATGTGCATATATCAAAGTGGTCAGTCACAAAGCAACAGTTGTCTCATTTAATGAGTTCAATCACCGGTAGTGAAGTAGACACAAAACAAACGGCACATTCAAGAGCGAGTTGTGTAGAAATTTGGGTACAATTGTATGTTCGCTTTACATGTGTATGTAAACAGTTAAAAAAACAGTACTACGTATGCACATATATACATACTCGTACCATATATGTATGCTAGAAAAAAAAATCACGTCCAACACTCGACCTTTTATGTAGTCAACAAAAAAATAAAAAAAAGCGATCACTCTTTGCATGGTAATTTGATATAAATGCTTCTGGTCTTTCATTGTTTCTTCATTTCGCACTCATACATAATTTCGCTAATGTTACAATTAAAAACGTTTGTCACCAAGATTGTCCAACCATGCGTTAGTCCGACCACCCGCTAATTACTACTTCCACAACACTTTGTCGCCAATTCCGCTTCTGCTGCTCGTTTTTCATCTCATCCAACTATTTTCTGCCATTTTGTCACCTTGGCAAGTGTTAGCGGCAATTGTCTTTGTTTTAGTTGCCCATTACTATATAAGTATTGTACTTCATTGTTTCCGATTGCTGAATTTTGAATTTTATTTTTTGTTTTGTTACATACGTAAAGCACTACGTATGACTGACCGCCGCTGGCCCAGCCTTAAGGTCAATGTTAATTGTTGCCACTACAGTAAGTTCCATGGGGCGTCCCTCTACTTTGCTCCGTTTCAGTGTGAGGAAGTGTGTAGTTTTAAGAATGAGGAAATATGCGACTTGTTTTCGTAATTAAGTGATGTCACAATGCTCAGATTTTTTTATTTGTCTTTTGTTTGAAAGCATAAATTGGAGCTAAGGTCAAGGAGTAAAGAAAAATAGTATTTCCGAGTTTAAAGTGTCGGGCGATACTAATGGGACTATTAAAATGTAAAAGTATTAGAATATAACAGATATGTATGTATGTATATTTCTCTCAAGTTCTACGTCCAACTGGATTCTTCGCTATTCATAATTCTTTAAAGGGAGACTGGTTCACGGATGGACCGAAGTTGCATGGAAGGGCAGTCGGAGGTTTCTTCTGCGATCAACCTCAAATTTAGGCTCCGGAATCACTGCAGTGCTTTCCAAGCGGAGATAGCCGCCATAAAGTAAGCAGCGATTTGCAGCGAATTCCCGATGTGGCTCTTCCATCGATTCGGGATGTCCGTCTGCAGCTCACCGACAAGGTTAAGCTCATAGGCCTGATCATGGATTAGAAGCTGTCGTGGAATCCTAACATTAAGGAAATGGCAAGCAAGGCTCCGGTTGCCTTTTACTGCTGCAGGGAAGCTATTGGTTGGAGATGGGGTTCTCGCCCAAAGAAATTCATTGGCTCTGTAGAACCATAGTTTAATCTATCTTGTTTTACGGAGCCCTTGTCTGTTGGAACTCGCTAGAGAAGGCTACACACACTTATTAGGCAAACAGAGCGCGTACAGCGCATTGCCCTAATATGCATTAATGAGCCCTTAAGAACCACACCCACACTGGCGCTTAGCGTCATGTTTAACATTACTCCTGTATATATTACAGGCAAAATTGTCGCAGCACGAACTGCCTTTAAGATCAGGGAAACCGGGTGGTGAACTGGCGCCAGAGTAAGGCACGCTGGAGTTCTGGAGGGCTTTGATTTCGTCCCTGGACAGACTGATTATTGCGCCTTCGAAATGGCTTCCAGTAGCTACTTCTCTACCTACATTCCCTCAAGAAAGCACTTGGTGGGGTGGGGTTACTAGAAGAAGGGAACAGTGAACTTCTTCACGGACGGATCAAAACTTGGAGGTAGGGTTGTTGAAGGTGTATTTTATCGGGAACTCTCCATCAAAACTATGTTCAGGCTTCCGGACTTCTGCAGTGTCTTTCAGGCAGCGGTAGATTCACTGCTAAAGAGTGCGACGTCAGCTACGGTTCCAAGTATTTACACTGATAGCCAGGCGGCTATCAGGGCCCTGAACGCGCTCGAAATCGGTAAGGGAATGTCTGACTTCTCTATCAACCGGGTCGGAGTACTTCCACATCAGGTTCATTTGGAGACCGGGCAGTGACAGTGACATTGCGGGAAACTGCGTGGCTGGTTACCTGGCAAGAAGCGGCACAATTGAGAAGTTATCACCGGGTATGGAACAGTTTGGAATGTCTCTGCATCTGTAGTCCTGCGGTTCACCCTTAGACGGTTGGGCTTTACGTAAGCTCAGCGAGCGCTGCGATAAAACTAGGATATAACTGCAAGATTCTTCTGTCCTGGGGTAGACCGATGGCGGTCAGATGAGCTCCTTATGCTTGTAAAGCCTCAGTTCTCGCTATTGGTGGCGGTTCTAACAGGTAATTGTACTATTTGTGCTCACCCGATAAGATTGGGAATCTTAACTGATCCCTTTTGCATCTGCTATCAATAGGATGGTGAGTTGGAATCATCACAACACTTTCTTTTAGATTGTCCAGTTTTCGCGAGGCTAAGATGGAAACATTTTGGCTCCCACTTCCCGACTAACTCTGAGGATCTTTCAGGCATTGCGGCAGTGAGGATCCCGTGCGATATTTAGTCTTATGTTGCCAATGCAGCCATAAGAACTTAAAAAACGGCTTTGTGAGCCTAAGAACATCCCTTATCCGCCAACATAAGTCCATATATGGTCGAATGGGCGTACCTGTCTTTCTTTTTTCGATGAGATAGACTCTAGAGTGTTATTCCCGACCAGCTCATCCACCAGGCACTTTCCTGCAATGTCACTGTGCCTGACGAGGAAATACTCAGAAGCGACTGTAAGAGTCATAAATCCCCAAATATTTTTCTGCTTGGCTATCAGACTTGATATTTATGTAGCTCCTTTTTAAATGCAAAGCATTAGTCTCTTTTATTCCTAAATCATGCCATATTATAATAACCAAAATGCGCAACCATCAATTGCAAATTTTTAATAAAGTTGCGCAAATCGGATGCTGGTAACTTCTGTGCTTAGGAAATAAAATAGACCGCTGCTTAGTATTAATGCGTTTAAGAAGACGGCCACACTCCCGAAAATCATCAACTAATCTACTGCTTCTTCAAATGGCAGCGACCTCTGCCTATAAAACACTAGCGTGATCTGGAAACCCTAATTTGAGGCTGAAAGAGAATTCCCTGCAAAAGGCCTCTTCAGTAACCGTTCTGTCAGGCTTTGTAGAAGTTCTCAGTTGCCTCCTTCCAACTTCATCCGTATTATCAAGGATAAAGCTGAAGTCTGCAAGTATGTTAGAGTGTCTTGAGTTAGTTATGTTCCCAGTACCCTTGAGTCTAAACGCAGCGCTCGCTGCCGCGGCATTATCAACGATGTCGGTGTGCGCTTTGCTAAACACTGATTCCAATGAAGGCGGTCTGTTTTACCCGCTCCAACTTTCTGGTTAGCATAGTCTTATAATATTTGTTTTTATATCTGTTTAACTTTTACTGACCACAGATTTAGGTCGGATTCACCCTAAATTTGAGCTGTTATTTAATGTTCCATAGTTTTATGTCACCTATTATTATCCCAGATTTATATGTTCATTATTATATTTCAACGGCACTTTACTACCCACTCAGTTAATTTTTTGAGCCTTTTCGTACAAGTACTTAAAGTCATAGCTGAGTATAAACTAATGCAAACAGCAAACATTATACTACATTATTCATATTTGACATATAAGAAGTTGCAATAAATGCAGATCTTTATGCAGAAAATACTTTCTCAAGAAATACTACAAAGAGCTCTTAAATGTGTGAGTAAATATATGTAGATACTTTTAAGTGCAACTACAACCAGTTAGAGCAGCATCTATTTAAGCGCTTTGAAGTATCTTTACCAAATTTAAGTTGCCTTTTGAAGTATTCGAGAAGAGCGATTTCACTTTCCCGTCCGTCTGTCCGTCTATCTGCCTAGCTGTTTGGCTAGCTGTTTGCCTAGCTGCAAAAGATAAGTACTGCCATGTTGCCGTTAGTCGCAATCATAGTGGCACCATCGCTCACCTTTTTCAACGGTCTGACCCAATATGTCTATACTTACGTATATAAATATGTATGCAGATACAGATACATATTTATGTAAGCGCTAGCGGTATGTGCAGTTAATGCACGAATGACCGTAAAATGCAAATTCGCTGCAAATCGCAAGCGACAGCGGCAGCAGCAGCGGTGGTGGCAAGAATGGCCGTTGGGGTGTAGAGCAGCAAGCTTTTCGAAGTCGATGAGTATAAATACTCGTACTAAGATTTTCACTTTGAAATGCTTGGTGCAGATATTTCATTTCATCGTTTACATGCTGAAGTTATGTCTTTATTTTCGTTTTTTTTTCTTTTGCGCATTTGTGCAGGTTGCATTGATTGTAGGCGTAACAAGGAGGAACTGGCGACGGTTTATGCAGCATTTGAAGGCGACAGTACTACAATTTGACTAAAAAAAAAATCCAAAAAAAAATAGGAAAGTTAAAAAAAATTCATGGAAAGCTGGATAAATTGAAAGTAAAAGGAAAGTCTTTGAGTTATTTGAATTTTTCTTCTACATTTCCTCGCTTTTCAATGGGACTTTCTCAAGTATGTATGTATGTACGTAAATATACTTATAAGCAGCGTGAAAAAGGAGCAGATATGCAAACACAGCAACGCTCGGTGATCGGTGGCCGCACAAAAGAAGGAAAAGTTTATAGCCGTACGAACAATGAAGGCCAAGTGAATGGCTGCTGGCACGACACAGCAGGCAGCCAGGCTGGTAGGTCAGGCAGGCAAAGTCAGCAGCGGAGCTATCGAACAAGATACATTTAAAAAAATTTATTGAGACAAAGTACGAGGTGGAGGTGGTAGTGGACAAAGCAACGCACGCTGAAAAGAGGCGGGCGAAGGTCCAGCGAAGTTGACGAAGACAAAATAAATAAATAAAAATTCGCAAATGCACAGTGGTACAAAAGGATTTTTTTTGCAGAAATCAACAACGAACTTCTATTAATTTTGTTTTTGGTACTTTTGCGTTCAAATATTATTGAAGAAGAAATATTGAAGATAGTGAAGTGTAATAAATAATATAGAAAGAACTCAAGAATGCCCATAAAAAAAAAAATTTTTTTATAGTCATATATATGTAGGTGTACGAATTTATAGATATCGTTATCGATATTAGAGGGTATTCCTTTATTAGCGGTACCTAGCTTTTTTCGACGACTTTAAGATATCTTTTCAATGCTTTTTTAACAATATTGTTTTCGATAACCTTATAAATGTCTATTTTTATTAAAAAATATATTATTAAGCATTTTAAAAATTTCATATTTTTAAAGTTTTCGACAAGTATCGTTATCGATATTTCAAAGGTATTTTTAGTGGCTTTTCCGATATATTTTTCGATATTGCTGCGAATATATTTTGCAGTATCTTTTTAATAAATTAACATTTTCATAATTATTACTAAAGTTGTCGTTTTTTATGAATTTAATCCTCGAGGAGTTGCTATCGTTTTCGTATTTTTAACTGTTAACATTAAAAAACTGTTAAACATCGATTGTGCATCAACGTGTAAGTAAAAACGATGAAAAAGACAGTGCTACACATCGAAATAAATATCGTGTTCGTATTTCTGTTCGAAAAAAATGTGCATGCTGGATTTTTCATATTTTCATTTATCGATATTTTTGAATATTTATCGCTATTCGATCAATAAATTGACTATGTAATTTTCTTACATTTTCAATGACACTCCTGAAATATTTTTTAATTTCTTTTAATAAAATTATCAATTTCGTTTTCGATAACTTTGTCGAGATAACAGTCGAAAATGATTATAAACGCATATTTATCGATAAGTTCATACAAACGTATTTATCGATATCGTTGCCGATGTACTTATCGATATCGTTTTCGTTATTATTGTTCCTTTATTATTATATGCGCAAGCGTTATCGATGTCTTTCGATAATAGCACGATATTTTGATCGATATATATGTATATATGTATACATGTATACATATATAATATAAGAAAATTTTTCAGGTAAAGGTGTCACTGTTTATGAGATTTTAATATTTTTATAGATTTAAAAAAATCGGTCCTTTTTATGTATTTTTTTTTTTTTAATTAAAAAACTAAAACATTAAAAAAAATGTTAAAAAAAATTTTACACGCAATTAAAAAAATACAAAAAAGACCCGATTTTTTAAATAAAAAAAAATAAAATAAACAAAAAAATTTCAAAAACGATGACACATTTACCGGGACCTTCTCCTCAAGTTTTCGCGATACTTCTTGGACACCCTGTATACCTAAAAATTAATTCAAAAATATATCGAAATCGATAGCAAAAAAATCGATTAATATGTCGAAAAATATAATAAACATCAATAATAATAAAATCGATAAATACGTTTGTATATATATCGAAAAAAATGCAGGAGCTTGTCGGCTCGCCCTCGAGTAATAATAATAATAATAGATTGGCGCTTACACATATGTTAGTGTTTGGCCAAGCTTCTCCTCCGATTTATGGCGTGCGCCTTGCTGTTGTCACACAAAGGGGAGGGACCTACAGTTTTACGCCGACTCCGAACGCCGATTGTATTTTTATGAAAAGCTTTTTCATGGCAAAGTACCCTCGGAGGTTTGCCATTGCCTGCCGAGGGGCGACCGCTGTTAAGAAAAACCCTTTTTTCTAAATTTTTTTTTTTGCGATGTTGCTTTGGCCAGGGCTTGAACCCAGGCTTGCGGAGCGGAAGCGCGCACTGCTTACCACTACACCACAGCGGCTCGCCCTCGAGTGCATACATTAAAAATATGCACTGTTTTCTTACACTTCCTCTCAACGTAACATAGATAAACGCGATATTACAGTCATCGATATTAAATTAAGCCATAAAAGCATTTACATACATACATACTATATTTATATCGAAAGCGATATCAATAACACCGATTAATATGCTCGAAAAACTAATAGAAATATTAACAATTGCATCGATAACATCACATAGTGAATACGAGTTCAATAAAAAAAATCTATAAATATATCTAAAAAATCTGCGAGAGCACTTTGATCCGCATTCGGATGCCTCGGATGGGAAAGATGAACTTTTTTAATATGAATACTCCCTTTCAACCCCAATGCAATAATAAAATCTATCAAATCTCGAAGAATATACTAATAATTAAACCGATAACACCATATATTGAGAAGTACTTAAATAAATAAAAAATCGATAAATATATCGAAAACTGTATTTATAATTATGAAGCAGTAATCATGCGTAAAGACACCAAAATATATCGATAGTATGAAATTCGATAAAAATATTGATAACTTTGCTATAAACAATACCAAATTCCGCGAGTACTGAGAAAAATTGTATGCATTTTAATTGTGTGCATTCCTATTAAAAAAAAACCTTTACATAAAAATGTCCACCAATAAACCACAGTAACCCGCTTCTAACCTCGCTTGCCACCTTCTCACTCAAGTTAGCCAAAGCCATATAAGGCACCGTTGCAAGATATTCGTACGAAATAGAAAATGCGATCAAATATATATATATGCTCGCAGTAGACGGCATCACAATGATGTCTTGGCCAGGCTAAATGTTAAATTAAAGTAGAGTGGGAGTCGCCACCGCAGCAGCAGCCATATATGCACGTATGCATGCAACGCCATGCCGTGGCAATTTTAGAATGCCACTGTATGCTATTTTTATAGCTTTTTCATACTCGCACATAGCTGCCAGGAGTGAGGGTGAAGTGCAGTAGTGGCCACAACCTAGCGCGTTAGTAAGTACGTGGTGTGACGTATGGGAGTTAATAAGCGGGAGTCATCGATATAGACGTTGTCGTGTGGCATGGAGTGAGTGTTGCAGTGGTGATATGCTGTGCTGTTTTGTGGCATGCCGTAGCGTGTCGTACAAACTTACATAGGTGCATGCCACAAAACGGTTAAATTGTGTAGAAAAATAGCTTGTCAGCTAAATTTAATGAACGCGGACAGTTTCCACACCACACATTTTAGTGGCGCAGCAGCAGCGACTGTAGAAGTGTGCTGTGTCGGCGGACGGGACGTATGAGTAACCTACATAAAATATGTACCTACATAAGTATGCATTGTTGCTGTGGCTGCATTGAGGAAGGTGTAGCTTGGCTGCAGTTTTTTTATGCATTTTTTCTTTAATCTGTATCTATTTTTCGCCTATGCTGTTGCTTTGTCAAATTTTTTGGGTACGGCAAACTCTGACAGCGACAGTTTTTCCACTTAAGACTTAAGTAGAGCAACAGGGGAAAACGAAAACAAAATCATTGCGGATTTGAAGCGGGTAGCGTTTTTTGACCGAGATTTTTTCTTGATTTTTTATAATTTTTTTTTTTTAATTTTTTTAAAATTAAATTTCAAAACATTAAATTTTTTTCCCTTTAAAATAACGCTTTACCACGTTCATTCCCTCACCGTCGACACCAGCAGCAACTCGCTGCACGACTTGCAACCATAAATTAAATGGCTGTCGTTAGCGTTGATGGAGGCGCTTGGTCACAGCAATCGATTCCACTAACAATGAAGCTGTTTGCCGTTCGTGGTGTTGGTGACGTCTTAGCGCGGCTGCATTGCCACTATCATCGCCACTTCCCCCACAATCATCGCACTGCCGCTTCATTTGTTGCCTCTATTCACTCAACTGCACAAATTTCCATTTTCAACATTGTTGCACTTCACCACCACCACTCATTGTTTGTTTTCATCTTTTATTTACCACTCAACAAGTCAACGAATAGTCTTGCACTTTTCCATTTGACAGCTGCATTTATAGAAACTAAAGTCATCAGTTTGTGGTTATAGAAAACCTGAAGCTGTTATATTGATTGCTGTTATTGTTGTGTTTTTTTTGGGTTGTTATTTTTATTTTATCGGTTTTGTTTGCTTACGGCATTGCACGACTTAAATGTGTTATTTCTATGAAGCTATCATCAAAAAGCAGCAACAAAACGCCTTCAGTGACTCGCACAAATGTTGGCGCTTATATCAAGAAAGCTTAACAACAAATTCGTTAACGCCAATATGTCAGACGGGAAATTGGAAAAATAAAATATCACTCAAATGCGGGCAACAAGGCACACAGACAGACACACATATCCATAATGAGAGTGAGAAAAACTCGTTGGGAGATATCAGAAAATAACAGGGATTGTCGCATGTAATATTTATACAGTGTTTTATTATTTAAAACAAATTGCATGACTGGGCCTTACTACTCTCGATTAAATCTTTATCTTCTTGCCAATAAGTGCTACTACGGGCTGATATATAAAGTCCTCTTTCCAAAAAAGAAAATCACACTCGGTGATAGTAAAAGAAATGTAAGGCTTCCTTTTGCGATGGATGTACCGGATGGAGACAGATTTGGCTTCACTCAGCACAAAAGAAAAACGACTGTATGGGAAGGAATAATCACCCTCATTGCGAGAGTCGTGTGGAATGCAAGTCGTTTTTCGAGAGTCGAATCGTATCGAAAATTTCCCGTCATTGCCTAAAATTTCCACTCGACTAGTGTATTAAAACGAAAAAACTTGGCAGCACTGTATAGTTTTCGACGAATTTCGTCGTTTACTTATTTCAGCACGACTGTAGGCAATGCTAGTGTTGTCGAGTCGTGAAATTTTGTCTAATTTACGACTTACGCAATGAGGCTGAATGTTTAATTCTTTTTTAATTTTTACCACGGGGTAGGTTTTGAAAACCTTGACTTTCTATCCGATGCGGTTAGCAGTAAATAAAATTTTAAGACTAATTACTTGTTTTTGAGCAATTTTAATAAACGTTTTGGCTAACTTTTATTCCAAGAAATTTCCCAGCAGGTGGCGCTGGTGTTGAAATATCAGCTAAAATTCATATTCCAC
>JAPVRG010257456.1:0-10358 GCA_029783565.1 Rhagoletis cerasi
ATTACTCGTTAATAGATTATTGTTTATATCAATTTTGAGTCAATAAGCTTCAGTAGTTACTAAAATATCGCAGTTTTTGTATTTCTGAAAATTACCGTTATATGGGAGGTGGGCGTGGTTATTGGCTGATTTCGCCCATTTTCAATACAATCCGTCCTTATCCCAGTAGAAGTACGCGTACCAAGTTTCGTGGAGATATCTAAATTTTTACTCGAGTTAACGTGTGGACGGACGGACGGACGGACAGACAGACATGGCTTAATCGATTTCTCTATTCATTCTGAGCATTTTGATATACATATGTCTATATCGGTCTCGATTCCTTTAGGCTGTTACAAACAACCGTTATATGAACAAAGTTGCAATACGCTTGTGTAGAAGTGCCCTCGGGTTTAAAAATTTCAAAGCGCCACTATGTAACTGTCAATATCTAAAAATCTGTACAAATGCACCAATCGTTTGACTTCGCCTTTATAGAGACCCAACTATTCGTCGTAATAAGTCTTTACTACTTTCCAGGCACTATTCGCTCAAAATATTTATATCTGTAAACTTTTTCTTAAATTGCTTGCTTTCCTGGCTCGCTGGACTCAGCACGACTGAAAATTCTGTCGGTATTATGGGCCTCCTGGATCAGCATGCTTCTGACAGCAACGCCCTGGAACAAGGCTCTTTACGTCACTTTCTTTTTATTCGCATCCCGAAGCTTGTAGGAGAAAAATTTCCTACTATTGACTCTTTAATTTTTTTTTGTATTTATTTGGCTAGCATATAAAAATCGATTATATTAAACTTTATCAAAGCATCAGGCAAGTGCTTTGGAATCCTCCAAAAGCAGATGCTGTAAATAAATATTTCCGAAACGTTGCATTTCACGTTTTTCATGACACTTCCGCTTAGCAAACCAAAAAAAAAAGGACACAAAATTCTTGGGTTGACTGGAGAAAGGAACATACCAAAGAGTTCAAATCGAAACGTCGTGGGACTGTTTGTGTGCAATGTACTGGAAGCGAGAAATCAAATATGCTGCTGACCAGTCAGCCGTGCAGACAGTTGAATGGTTAGGCAATTACATAAAATTCACTAATTTGCTGGGATAATAAAATTGTGAACGCCTAAAAATAGGCAAAGAGCAAATGAAAAGCAGACAGGAAAAATCAAATAAGGACAAAGCAGAAAAATTTGGGGAAAAGCAAAAAATCAAAGTTGATGCTGTGTATAAAACATGCAAATGCATACATCTATCCTGGGAGTGTAGACAATGGTGAGCAGGCGCCCAAAAGCACACAACTAACTTTATATTATTCTATGTAAAGCAAGCATGACGAAAGTGATTTTTATTGCAAAAGGCAAATATTTTGCAGGCGAATGTGATGTGGAAAAAATTATGTGTAATTCTAGAAGAACTTATTTTATATATGGATGTATGTACTTACACATTCAAGCATCCCAAACTACATGGACTACCGGCAGCTGAATTCAAATTAAGGCCCTGCGCTTGCCTATGTGCTGTCATGCGTAAGATGTGTAAGCACTCACCGACCGTGACGACAGTTATGTTACACACCAGCAACAACAACAGCAGCAGTAAAATGAATAAAAAAATATTCATGTCGCATACCAAAAGGCGCTTACTTACACACTACACTACAACATAGAATATTAATAGCGGTCAGCTGTAGCAAATTTAGTGCGAAAAATCAACAAGAGGTCGTCCTCCTCCACGGTGACACTACAAAAATACTCGAACAAAGCTACAGAAACACTACACGGAAATAAGTATATAAAATTGCCCCCTTACCCATGTGCTGCTGCTGCTGTTGCTACTGCGCTCGTAAATATCAAAATTAGTTACTGGTCAACAGCGACGGTCACACAATTAATTAATTAGCTAAAGGCCAACCATGACAAGCGCAAGCCAAAAAAAAAACACGTGCAGGGATGGAGAGTTGCTGGGCGGACGACAGTAGCATATTATTTTGGTTATGTGATTGTGGAGGGAGATGGTTGACAAAAATTGCCTGGGCGGCACCGTGCACACGCACACACTTATGCGCTATTTCCCACCCACATGACTTGCTTTGTACTCGTCGTTGCGTAAGTGTGTGTATACGCCTTGGGTTTTGTTAGTTTTTCTAAAAGGTCACTCGTTTGTTTTGCTGACGCTAATAAGGATGCTTGCGGTTATGAGGCTAGCAAAATTTAGGCGCCCAAAGTAGAGAAAGTATGTTTTGGAATTACAAGGATTTTATGGGTACGTACATAAATAGTACATATCTAATTACGTGGCGTTATCGAATGATAAAAATTTAAAAAAAATTTGGCTTTTTTTTGTTATAGAATTTATTAAGGGATCATTTAAAAAAATGTAGAAAAACTAATGATGAGCAATAGCCTTAACTTTGGCTAAAATCTGCATATACAATGGCGAATATATAAATATGTAAAAGACATGGGAATTTCTTATTTTTGCTTTTTATTCCTTCAAATTTATTTCATAAATCAACACATGTTTTTTTTTACTTTATTAACTTGGAATAAAAAATCGCGCGATTTCAACTTTTTACTTTATATCGAAATATTGTTTTGTATTAAATAAAAAAAATGGAAAAGATTCAATATCCAAATTTAATAAATTTAAATAACGGAGAAATGGTAAAAAGTAGAAATCCGAAGTAGGGATCAGTGGATCCTGGAAGTTTCAGGACCCGTGACTCTATTCGGTTTCACGCTGACAGACAATAAGGTCGAGATGAACGTGCATTAGGAGTACACTCTTCCTATTAGACCATTGCAGCGTCTTCCAAGCATGACATGTGGCTTTGCAGGAAGTTTTTGAGTTCTTACGGAAAATACAGTCGCGCTCAAAAGTATTTCGTAAACTAAAACTAAAATTTTAAATGAAGTTCCTCGCATTTCTCCGAACATACCTACACTTTCCAGCGCAGTTTGTCGTCAAGTGTGATATTGAAGTGAATTTTGATTTATTAGCATAATCAGGCCCAACGAGAGAAGAGGGATCGGAGACTTTTTCCCGCTGGCCCGGAGTTCTCAAGGGGGCCCCGTGTTCAGACTCCTGAGTATATTTTATAAGATGTTAAGAAATCGCAAATCACAAAACAAATTAAATATTATTTAATTTCGTGCAATTTTAAGCCTTAGTAAAATTTTACTCCTTTAGAATTGCAGTCTAATATAATTATTGACTATAAAGCCTAATTGATTAAAAAAAAATAATTCTTATATATAGATTTACAGTCTATCGCCTAAATTCAGCCATTTAATCGCGACAATGACTTTTTTCAACAAATCATAAAGATATTGGAACATTATATTTTATTTTTGGAGCTTGAGCTGGAATAGTAGGTTCATCTCTTAGAATTTTAATTCGAGCTGAATTAGGTCATCCAGGTGCTTTAATTGGTGATGATACAATTTATATGCTCTTTGAGATCATCCACTCTTTTTAAGCCTTTAGGGGCCCACGTTCGAGATTCCCCCCGGGTCCGAAATTCCTCTCTACGGCCCTGAGCATAAGGAATTGGTTTACCGTCTATATAAATTAGTTTGTAAATGTTTTTTCTTATGGAAAATATGAACTGGATTGATTTGCTGTTACTAAGCTTCATACTCCATTTTTTGGCCCATGAGGTGATGAAATCGACGGCGACTTGCAGTTTAACAGTGGCATCTTCGATCGTTGTTTCTACTGAAAAGAGAGCAGTTTCATCTGCGAAGGTGACAGTATTGCGCTGATTTTGTGGTGGCAAGTCATGCGTGTATAATAAATACAAAAAAATAGCTCCAAAGATATTTCCTTGTGGAACCCCAAATTTTATTTTCCCTAGGTTAGAGAAATAAGTTTCGCGTTTGACCCGCTGATCGTATTTTCTTCTCAACGATTGCTGAGTCGATAATTGGGTATTGTTTCGGTACATCTATTTGAGTTTCGTGGGAAATATTCAACCAGCGATCAGAACAGCAAATTTCCAAAGGATCTTCATACCAGAAAAAATCAAGAAATCGAATATCTTCAGTTCCTGTAAAGAAACGAGATCGTCTTTCGACCACTGAACAAGTATTTTTTAAGCAAAAAAAAATGTTTATCAATTATCATATACAAATTTAGCAGTACCGTTAATTTCTTCATGATCCAATGATCGGATTTTAAACCAAATTAGTATAGAAAAAAAAAATATTCCGACGAGCTGATAACCTCTTCCTTTGAGAGAAGAGAATGTTCACTTTCAATATTTTGTTTTCTGCCTTAACTGATATGGCAACTAATAATAATAATAATAATTTGGCGCTTACACATATGTTAGTGTTTGGCCGAGCTTCTCCTCCGATTTGTGGCGTGCGCCTTGATGTTGTCACACAAAGGGGAGGGACCTACAGTTTTATGCCGACTCCGAACGGCGATTGTATTTTTGTGAGAAGCTTTTTCATGGCAGAAGTACCCTCGGAGGTTTGCCATTGCCTGCCGAGGGGTGACCGCTGTTAAGAAAAAACCTTTTTTCTAAACTTTTTTGCGACGTTGACCAGGGCTTGAACCCAGGTCTGCGGAGTGGAAGCGCGCACTGCTTACCACTACACCACAGCGGCCACCGATATGGCAACTACTCACTTGGATATTAGCCAGAAAGCAAGTGACCGAAACCATATTAATTAAAGCACACATGTGTGATTTTCTGCGTTAACGTATGTAGTTACATGTTAGTTTTATTGTGCCTTTGCTTTTATTGCTAATCCTTATGTACTCGAGGCATAGACACGCATACATAAATTTATGCATTGAAATTGGGTCGACAAAAGGAAAAGAAAAACAAAAACTTGCGATGACAATGGCAGTTTTTTTATTTTGCTTGCTTGTGCGCTTATACGAGTACAATATACTTTTTTAGCTTATTTGAAACTGAAGATGGAAATTTCCCTCTTCCTTAATGCCTTGAAAATGCTGAGCAATAGATATGTTCACAAATGTTGTTGCATTGAAGGATATATCATCTAATTAAACCAGAAAAGAGACAATGTTCGTTGTGCCTTTCCGATTATTTATAATTCTAACCGAACTCGCACCTGTAATGTCCGGACCCTTATTGGGGAAGGTGCCTCTGCCTGGCTGGACAGGGCAAGACAAAAAAATGCGTGGAGCCTTGTGCTTGAAGCGCACATACGATCGCTGCAAGAGATCTCTGACCCTACCGTCGGAAAATAAACCCTCTACGACGAAACGTCAGATAACGGACTGAGGCTGATCGACTTTGCTGGGGGCCGAAACATGGTAGCTTGCACTACTAAGTTCAAGCATAAATACATCCATGATACTACATGGCTCTCTCCAGATCGGAAAACGAGAAAAAAAGTTTATCATGTTGTGATAGACGGTAGGCACGCTTTCAGTGTTTTAGACGCACGTACACTCCGAGTGCAAAATACCGACTTGGACCACTATTTGGTTGCAGCCAAGATACGCACCCGCCTCTGAGCAGCAAGAAATGTGCGTCCAACAATGCGAGGAAAGCTCAACGTCGAAAAGCTGCAATCATAACCGACGGGAAATTTATTCGGCCCTCGACTCGCACACCTGCAATCACCAACAAATCGACATATGCGAACAACAAACCACATTTCCCGCTCATTCCGTACTGCCGCTGTAGAAGTAGTCAGATTTCAGTGAGCCCGAAAGAACAATTGGCGCGATGAGGAATTTCACGCAGTTGTAGAAAAAAAGATGCCGCCTACACACCTAAGCTACGATCGCGCTCAACGCAAGCTATGTGGGACAGTTATAGGGAGCTGAAGAGGGAAACGAGGTATATTTTCCGCAATAAGAAGAGAGAGACCGAAATACGGAAGTGCGAAAAGCGTTAAATGCTGGAAGTTTTCAATACCGGGGCGAATTCCTGTAAGAACAACCAAGGCGACCTAGTGACCGATGTCCAGAACGTACTTGAATTATGCAGCACTGAACGTAGTGGATAATACGAACCCGAGACCCCAGTCGATGATGATGGAACCGATGTTCCACCGTCTGACTATTACGAGGTACGAATAGCAATTACGCGGCTGAAAACCAACAAAGGTGCTGGAGATGAGGGGTTGCCAGCTTGTTTAAGTACGGCGGCGAGGAATTGATAACGTGCATACATCAACTTATATGCAGAATATGGTCAGATGAACGCATGCCCGACGACTGGAATTTAAGTGTGCTCTGCCCAATCCACAAGAAAGGCGAGCTCGCCATACGCACCTAGTACCGCTGGCTCAACCTTCTGAGCATAGGTTACAAGGTCCTATCGAGCGTATTGTATGAAAGACTGAAGCTCACCGTCGATGAACTGATTGGGCCTTATCCGTGTAGTTTTAGACCTGGCAAATTCAGCATAGACCAGGTATTCACGATAAACCAAATATTGGAATAGACTCGCGAAATCTAAGCCGCTTTCGACAGCATGAAAAGAACTTCTCTCTATGCCGCGATGTCTGAATTTGGCATCCCCGTGAAAGTGACACGGCTGTGTAAAATAACGTTGAGCAATACCACAAGCTTCGTCAGAATTGGAAAGAGCCTCGTCCAGTCGTTTTATATGGCTCAGAAGCATGGGCAATGAAAACAAATGATGGCGCGGCTCTTTCCGGGCCTTTGCGCGTTGACGATAGGAAATGCCGCAGACGATGGAGCGATGAGCTGTATGAGCTTTAAACGAAATACTCGTAGACATAGTGCGGTGAAATAAAATACAGCGGCTATGCCGGCTTTTTCATGTCGTACGAATGGACAGAAGGAGGAAGGCCTCCTCTGCGATGGAAAGACCAGGTTCTCAACTTGTATTCGCTTTAAATTTCAAATTCACTTCAGTTGGATTAGAAGAGAAACGACTGGTGTGCTTTGTTGGACTCGGCCCGAATTGTTTAGGCGGTTTCAGCGTCAATCAAGAAGAAAAACTTAACTCGCTAGTAATAAGTTAGATTTGAATCCTTAAAAGTAAGGCATTGGGGAGTGGATCTTAGATCAGAGAAAATCGGGGATAAATCAAGTCTTTTCAGCTTATTTTTTCGTTAACGAAACGTAATTCGAGCCATAAGGAACATAGCCTTCTAGGTAACATTAAAGGCAACGAGAAACACCAAGCTAAATGCTGAACTGGCATTTGTAAAATTTTAAAATTTTGAAAATCAGCACGTTTCGTTGCAACACTGAATTGCAATAGCAGACACAAAAATTCACAACAACAAAAATTATGAGCAGAACGACCATATTTGCTGCACTTTAGTGCATTTGGCCACTTGAAATGAGAAAAGCCGAAAATACGACAAAACTCACGTGCAACTGTTGCAAAAAGTAGCCACTTACGAGCGAGTCATGCATGTAGGCGCCCCCAACAGCAACAACAAGAACAAAAACGTTAATGCCTTGCCACACAATTGTCGAATGCAGCAATTTTTATTTAAAATTTTCGGCAACAATTTGCTGCAACTGCAACGGACAGACAATGGAGGAGGTTAGGGAAATCGTAAGCCGGGGCAGCCAACCGGTGCGTTAGTCGACGAAAGGGATGGCAGAAGCATGTAAAGAGCGGTAGATGCCAGCTCAGCAGCCGCTTTGCATTATTTTTAGAGCAGTTGTAGTGGAAATGTTGCCAAACTGGTAGACAGCGCTGGCACATGCAAAGGCATAGGCGCTCAGCTGGTTACGTATACGACGTGGTGGTGGCTGGTTCGTCTACTTGTACGCGATATGCAATTCGAATGCGGCACAAGTGCCGCAGGCGCACTAATTGGAAATTTTATGCACTTCGTTAGGGTAAATGAGTGGTCAGTGGCTTCCCGTCCTCCTCCCCCATCTACCGCTACATGTGGACCCGCTTTATTGCCATCGCACTGTTCGGCTATAAAATTTTTGAAACGATTACTACGGTTATACACATCAGTCGTTCGGCTAGCAGTTATTGGCAGCGATTAAATGTCATCGGCACGCGCTATGATAATTGGTGGATTGGTGATTGTATTGTGTGTGTACGCACATACACATTCGCCCTCATACTGCTGCAGGCGGCGACTCAGCTGCAGCACTTTGCGTTGGTGCATCACACCGACAGCAAATTGAAATTCAAGGCTGGTTGCCCCAATCAACTCGAAAATATTTCAAATGTTCATGTTCAAGTGGCATTTAAACAATTTACGTCAAAAGCACGCACACATGAACATTTCGATTGACAAGTGCAAGCGCATAAAACTTCAACAATAATAACAACTAATGCAACGCTATAATTTGTGGCATTGCACTTGAAAACTGTAATTAAATAAATTGATGCGCAAATTGAAGTGGTCAAAAGCGCAAATTGTATCGCTGCGCATGTGAAGGGGTTAGCGAGCGTTCATTCAGTTGGCGTTAAAGCCTTCGATGTGCATTTTCATGTGGAATTATAAATCGGTGACTGCACTTTAAGCGATTACCGATAGCTGGAGGGGGTATAATTTAAAAAGGAAATTACTAGTGTGATAAAAGTATCACATGCACTAGTCTTAGCTTTCAGTTATTTTTATTACTATGCACCTTTTTGGATTCTCTTTTTGTTATTTTCGCACTTCGTGATGGTAATCTATAATCGTATATTGGCTCGAAATTAAAATTGTGTTAAACCCTTGGGAAAACCAAGACTAATATTGAATATAATCTGAAATTTTTGAAAAAAAAAATTACATTACATCTTGTAACTCAAAAAACGTCTTGAAATTTAAAAAAATAAGAAATTTTTGAATAAAATTGGAATTAAAAGCGACGAAATTTTTCAAAAACAAACTTGAAAAATGCAAATTAGAAACAGTTGAATTTTTTTAAAATAAACTTAAAAAAACTTTAAATCAAAAAACATTAAAAATGAGAAAAAATTTTAAAGCTTTAAAAATATATTTTATATTTTTAAAATAAGTTTTAGTTTTTGAGTCAAGAACTGAGAATTAAAAAACTCATTTGAGGTATTCATACTTTCCTGGTTATTAGATTATCTGGTTAAAAATTATTGTTCTCTAGTGTATTTTGTTTTTGTAAACTGAGTAAAAAATATAACCACATAACCAGATAATCTGATAACCAGGCAAATGTGAATACTCCAATTGAAACTTAAAAACATCGAAATTTTCGAAAAACTTACAAAAAGTTGAAAATGAGCAGCCATTTTTGAATAAAAAAATAATTTTTGCAAATAAACTTGAAAGTTTTGAATAAATACATGAAAGAAAAAAGTCAGATTAAAAAATTATTTTTGAAATATACTGAAACTTTTTGAAAAATTGTTTGAAAGAAAAAATTTAAATTTAAAAAAAAAACCTAAAATTATGTTTGTAAATAAGAACAAAAAATTGAAAATAAAACTAAAAATTTTGAAGCTTAAAAATTTTACATTTTGTTACTAATATAAATACATAAAATGTTTGTAAAACTGTTCTGAATTGAAATTTTTTGACTAAACTTGAAATTATTCACAAAAAATTTTGAATTTTTGAAAGAAAAAATTTTAATTTTTTTTTTAACAGAACTAAAGAACAAGCTTTTAATCAAAAATTAAACCGAATTCAATGCTCATATAAAAATTTTGGATTACAGCTAATTTCTTCATGATCATCCCTGACTATTATATCATATAGGAGACCTGGGCTAACCACAAACACCGCACGAAATTCCCAAGCCGCAGTGACTGGACTCAGAGAAGGATTCGGTCCTTGGAGGGCTTAACTGTCTTCACAGATGGATTGAAGATGGAATGCGAGATCGGTGCAGGCCGAATTATTTTTTCAATTTAGGAGGCATTTAATTAAATTGAACAGAATGCACATGCGAGAACGCAGATTAATATCTTCTCAGATACATTCATCACTCATCCGGCAACCATGCCGGGGTATAGGGAATTTACAAAAATCAGACAACGGATGAACTAGCGAGGTGCGGCTCTGCAATGAATGTGTCCAACCCAGTAGATGTTTGCGCCTCGCTCAGGAGCAGAATTACCGAGATGTACTATTCGAAAGCTCAAAGGTCGTATAGGATTACCCAGCAGGGCCCACTTAAAGCTAGTGCTCTTTAAGGAATGAGCAAATAAAATACCTACAAACTGACGGCAGTCTGCACACGGCACTGGCCTGTAGGAGTACATGCCGCAAGGATCAGCTTACCTCTCAATAGGTTCTGTCGCAGCAAAAACTACGATATTTCAGTAACTACTGAAGCTTATTGACTCAAATTTGATATTTGCAATGATATATTAACGAGCAATAAGAATATTATAAATTTTTGGAAAAGGGGCGTTGCCACGCCCACTTATGGATTTATATGTATATCTCGGTAACCGCTTTAC
>JAPVRG010257467.1:0-17564 GCA_029783565.1 Rhagoletis cerasi
ACTGTCGAAGTGAAACTTATGTCACATATCTAGTTTGTGTCATAATCAATACCTGTAGTTCGTTGGTTTGAAATTGTGAATAAAAAGACAGGCTAGTTAATATAATGTTATATGATTAAGGTTATATTTTAATCCATAACATCGCATATCATACCTAATAATAAACATAATCGATAAAAATATCGATTAATATATCGATAAAACATCGATAACAATACCGATTATTACATAGATAACAATATCGAAAAATGTATCGATAAATATAAAGACTGTAAAATAGATAACTTAATCGATAAATATAGCGATAACAATATCCACTATTATATCGATAACAATATCGATTATTATATCGATAAATATATCGATAAGACTATCGATTATTATATCGACCACAATATCGATAAATATTACGATTGAAAAATCGATACATTTATCGATAGATATATCGATTACATGCTACCCCTCTCTCGTTTTTTCCTACTCCGAATCTGTCGCGTTTTCCTGTCGCTTTTTCGTTTCATTCGATATTGGAATTACAGCCCAACGAGCCCAAGGAAGTTTCACTTCAAAAACACATCTACATACATTCGGACAGTAGAGCGGCGCTCCTCACTCATAAAGCGCACGAGGTCACGTCAAAGCTGGTGTGGGACTGTCTTTAACTTTTAATTCAGATCTCCTCCAGGAACCGGGTATACCTCATATGGGTACCGGGACACAGTGGAGACATGGGCAATGAAGTGGCAGATATTCGCGCCAGAAAAGGGTTTGCACAAGGATTAATATGCCCTGGGCCCTTTACTGGTATGCCATGGAGCTCCGTCAGGCGAAACTACTATATTTGGATGAAGAACGAAGCGCAACATTACTGAACAAATACGGAAGGTATTAGACAGGTCAAGGCCTTCATTCCGGATCTATCAGAAAGGAGAACGCAAGAACTCCTTCACCTCAGTAGGCATGAAGTAAGAATTGTTAGAGGCTTTCTTACTGGCCACTGCAGGGTAATGAAACACTTGTCAAACATAGGAGTTGTCAACTCTGATCAATGTAGGTTGTGCAACGATAAACAGGAAACAGCAGAGCACATTATGTGCCATTGTGAAGCCCTTACCAGGACCAGACTTCGCTTCCTGGGATCACCGTACCTAGAAGCAAACGATCTAAATGGCATTCAGCCAAAGAACCTTGCGAGATTTCTTAGCAGTACGTGGATCAAAGATGACCTGTAGTTGAATAGAGGTTTGTTACAATAGATCGTTTCGGTCGCGGTAACTAGGTGACCTACTCCCTCCTCTAAGTCGTATCTAATATAATCTAATCTAATCTAATCTAATCTAATCTAATTAGTGCCGTTTGACGGTAACCGAAGATTGGATTCAAGCCCATGAGTAGAGACGCCTCTTCTCAGCTTATCTCCTTATCCAGAGCATCGCCTTAGACTTTAGCTTTGCCCGCGAAGCTAAGGTAGTCCATGTTTGCGTACACCCGCTGGAGCTACAGACGATGTTGTGTACACATATACCCTCCTGTACCACTTTGTTAGAATCGACGCAGTGACCCCAGTGTGTGCACCACTCTGATAAATGACAAATTCCCCTCTGCTTCAAGTTACACAGAATTTGTGCGAATTTGTCTCTGTACGCGATAGCGACATCATCAGTGTGCACAGTAACTTTGACGCCCTCCCATTCCGCCTCCCTTGGCTTGTAACGCGGTTGACACTTATGTTTCCTTTACCACTCTTCCTATAAGCATTCATCTAATTCTAACCTCTTTAGACACGTTTTAGCCTCAGGTATTTGGTCATTCTATGTCCAGAAATGTTATAAGACAATATTCCTTCATTCAGAATAGGTAAGGTTACGTTAAGCAGTACCGCGAGTGTCATACTTAGACATTTACTATGTTGTCTATTGTGTTACCAATTAATATGTAGTAGAGGTTCCCTCGCGAGTGTTAATGACATACGAGCCGCGATGTTTAAACATTAGTCTCGTGAAAGCAAGACAGCTGAGAAGGAAATGCTGAGATGTTTCCACCACCTTATTCTCCAAGCAGCTGCGGTAATAAAGCACCGAGACAATATTAAGTCGTCTCGTAAGAGTTCTTAACGCACAGTGCCTGATCAGGACACTTGTCTGATCTCCTTTTGACCGCCCCTGTTCCACTGCCGGCCAGAAGGACTTTGCAGCTTTGCAAGTGGAAATTTTCGATAAGCGCATCTGTACAGTAGTCCACCGGTGTCCTAGCTAATCAAAATAGTAGTTCCTTACAATGAAACTGTATTCTTGGTCCCAACTCAGCTTGATTTGGAAGTAGTCTAAGGCGATCGACAGAGGCCTGGTAGATATTTATACTTCTGACCGGAAGTACATTGGTGCGTAAGCAATCGGTTGCCTCCCATGTCGCAGCTACTGTTTTAACTTGTTGAAAATTAAAGACGTCTGTCCACTTACATGTGCAAGTACCAAAGTGTTTTATTCACGACATGGCGTACAGTTTAGTGTATCATAACTTAGGGCGGTACCACACTTTACAACTTTTACATAGAGAGTGTGTTCAGTAACCGCATAGGTTTGATTATTACAGCTACCTCTGCTTGAAATACGCTACAGAAATCTGGGAGCCTTAACTTGCCGCTAATAGAGAGTTTGTGACAGTACACACCTCACAGAACCTAAAAAAAAAACTCTTCCGTTCAACATCGGACCATCCGTGAAAGCGTTTTCAGAAACGTTTAGACGCTAAAAGTAAAGCGGTTTTTGATTTAGGCTTTCCTTTATAAATTTTCAGCTTCATAACGCTACTGGCGTTTAGGTTTTGTACAATTTTTGTAGGTTTTGTGGAATCTTTCCATGCAAAAAAGCTCCGCTCGGCTCCGCCTCGTTCAGTGTGAACACCCGCATCTTTGCCTCGCTCCGAATTGCTTCGTTCGGATCGGCGGGGTTTTCTGTTTGAACATATCCTTGCTCCCTCCCACTTAGTCCTAGACTTTGTGTAGAGAAGGATTTATTTGAAGCCGCCATTGGTATACATCGACCCCCTCAGGGGGGTTCTTTGAATTGCGGGATTGATCCGTGGCAAATCAATGCCTGTAACTGAAGGGATCACGGGTTTGACAACCCCGAGGTACCCTAGTCAACGGTTGCCAGTCCGAAGTGGTGTCTACTCAACTGGCACAAGTTTCGGCTTCACAGTCTAGTCAGAGTACTCAATCTGGCCTGTTCCTTTAGTGTACGGCGCTTTGGGGAGTATCGTGGTGGCTGTGGTTTCGAAACCCAAATGCGGGAAGAGTTTGCTTGTCGGCTCAATGTGGAGTTGCATTGCAACCGGGTGCCGGACCCAGAGTACGGCAGAGGTTTTAGGTCGGCCTCGTACGAAACCAAGGTGGTGAATTGTGAACACCCACACTACCAATTGGTATCGCTAACACGGGGCGGTGATCAACGCATTGAGTTGATCCGTGTGCTCCTGAGCACCGTGGGGTTGAGCTTTTTATAAGCAGGTACTCACGTAAAAAAATCAGACTTTAATGTATACATCGACTAGTTTCTAGAGTTAATGAAGTCGAAGTTTCCCAAGATCTTCGAGTGCTTTTACGCCAAGTTAAAGGAGAACCAGGATTTCAACAAGTGCTCCAACTTCTTCGCGAATGTACACTTTTCTAGTGAATCCAACAGATAGTGGCCCTACACAACAAAATTTAGTGTTATCATGGTTTCATACAGACTATTGATTAACTACATTTGGAGAGAGGCCATCTCTTCCCTCTGGCGCTTTTACAGCAATATAAAGGAACTAATGCCTCTTTTAGACTCTGTTCAATATTTGGCTGCCAAAATAGCTTTCTGATTAGGAACACACACAAGGACTTGACCCTATATGAGGGCATCAGTCGAACACTACCGATTGAAGGAAGCTGATTATAAAGCATCTCATACCTCCAGGTAAATAAGATAAGCTCTGCCTTATAAGAATGGTTAGCAAGCCTGCAAGTGGCAGAGAAATTTGTGACTAATTTTGTGTACCCTTGTATCAGATTTGTGAAGGGTGTCCAAAACTTAGACCTGACGGCATCGCCTTAAATAAAATCCGGACAGCCACACATTTCCGACTCTTCCTGGACGTCGTTGATGACCACGATCCTGAGATAGGCTGCGATTGGAATGGCTCTACTCATTCCCAGACAAAGACAGCAGCCAACTCCTCTAATAACCATAGACCCGTTCCGAAAACAAATGTAAGTTCTGTAAAAATCCCTGATTTGGATGAAGTATTTTCTTCTTTTGGAAAAATATTTCGATTTCAACTTGAAAGGATTTTCCAATCTAACTGAAATCTTAATAACTTTGAAAAATTCGTTTAACATTAGAATATTACACTTTCACCTCCATGATTGGGGCGGCTCATTAAACAAATATTTCACTTTAAACTTACAACCAAAAATTTATTGCATATCCGCAAATAATGAATGTGTTTTTCTCCCACTCTCACCTCGGCGATTTTAAAATGAAAAGTGAGTTGCGCTATCTGGGTCGGTTATCGGAGAAAATTAATCAAATAAATTCTATGCGGCAGACGCAGTTGGTACTACGGAAGCAAAGCAGGCAAGGAAGGGGGCGCACTCATTAAGGCGACAAGTACCAATCCCATACACCGCAAAACTGGGGTAATTTAAACCAAATGAATTGGCATATTTTTCATTTTTCCAACTCACCTCACTAGTGGTAAGATAGCAATAACAACAACCACAACGAGGCGACAATGGCAGTTAAGCGCAACAGAGTGCAGCAGCCACAGCGGAAATCGCTTAATCCCTGCCATGTCAGCGAAGTCAAAGCAACCAGTCAGCGAAGCGTAGAAGAAGCAAAGGAGTTGGGGCTGTGATAGGAGCGATAAAAATCTCGCGAATCCAACTTAAGTGTTTGGCAATTTATCTCGTCAGAGAAGTGTTGGAGAAGTAGCAGATGAGAGGCTGTAAATATGTACAAACGTATGTAGATGCTTAGAAGAGGCATTGTGTGCCACACTCGTTAAGCTTTTGGTACCACAATAATTTACGCAACAAAGCCACAATTCACCAGCGACAACAGTGGCTCTGCGACATAGTCAGGGGAATTGTTCCATTAAAAAAAAACCCGAATTTGGCTTTGATTTGGCGCTGCTGTCGTTGGCATTTGTTCTGACAGACGTTCGTTGTCAGTCAACAGTTTTGATGTTCGTCCGGCTTTCGATGAGATGATAAATGATGAAATATTTTCTCAAAGATTTACAAAATCAGCAAAGATTACAAAAGCGCAACCAAATGCCTGCGTGTGAGTGTTTGCTGGTATGGTTGAAGGAGCACCAGCCGCGATAAGACTATTCAAAAACAACAGCAAGTCAGCGATCCTATTCAACTGTTGGGATAAAGAAATTAGTGAGCCCTCTATGTATTACAGAGCGTGTGAATTACGCAAGCTAGGAGTGGAAGGGGAAATGGCAAGGGAGTGGAGGGGGAGATGAGTGATGGCTGATGACACTGCAGCGATTTTTATAGGACATAGGCAGCTAGGTACCGTAACATACAGTTTTTTAGCAAAAAAAAATAATTAAAAAAAAATGAATTAAAAAAAAATTAATTAAAAAAAAATTACCTTAAAGTAAGCTGAAGTATTTAAGGACAGAAAATAAATATTTTATTCGCTAGGAAAGCTTGCTTTCATATATTGATATTTACTAAGTAGGCATTATATAATAAAAAAATGAAAAAAGGTCTAGTTAACTTTTCACTTTTATTATTTTGTGCAAAAAATACCGATTAGTTTTTGCCTTTTCTTTTGTTTTGCAGAGTATGGGCGGTAACTTTTTTGCTAAGTTCTTTAGACATTCATAAAAAAGCAAAACTAAGATTTAAATGTACTTTTGGGTCTAAAAGGTACCGGAAAATCGAGAAAGGCCCTGAAAAAGTTCCAAAAAACCCCAAAAACATTCTGACAAATTACCGATAAAATAAATCAAAATAATCCCGAAAAATTCAGAAAAAATTTCAGAATGTCCGAAAAACTAAAACTCGAAGAATATTAAAAAAATCTCGAGAAAATATTGGAAAATAGAAAGTACGAGTTTTTTTCACTACACATTTCTGTCAAATTTCAATATCTTAAAATACATTTTATTTGACGATGAAATCGGTCAAAAGCTGCGAATTCCCGAACAATCTGCTATTTAAGAAATCAAATATTTTCCGAATTATTTGTCGCAACGGTAACTAAGTACAGATAAAATTGCTGTCATCGTGAATTGACGTCAAGATCAGCTCAAGAGTGAACAGGTTTTCCCTTAACGGACACTTAAAACCTAGATTTGCTCACAGCAGAAGAACACACAATATGGCGGCATTTGCTGATATTGAGGCAGTCTTTGATAATATTTTAAAGAAAAAGTAAAGCTTAAATCACATTTAAGACTTCCCGTAAAATTTATAGTTTAACCGTTGACAGCTGTCAAATTAACTGTCACTTTCTCTAAAAATAAGAGCATCTTTTAGAAAACGCCAATGATTAGGTTTTTAGACAAGGTCGTCCCGAATTTTATGTCAAATTAAAACTTCAACAGTTGACAGCTGTCAAAAGAACTGGCAATTTTTTTCAAAATCAAGAAAATCTTTTTAAAAATTGCGCTGATCAGGTTTTTAGGCATGCTGATCACGGTTTGTATGTCAAATTAAAAGTCTGACAGTTGACAACTGTCAAATGGACTATAAATTTTCCAAAAATACGAATTTTTTTAAATACCACTTATTAGGGTTTGAGTTAGGCTGATCACGAATTTGTGTCAAATGAAAATTTTGACAGCTGTCAAATAAGCTGTCAAATCCCTTTATGCATAAGGAAATTTTCCCAAAAAAAGAAACCCACTAGGTCTTAAAACTAAATCTATATCACTTTTACACTTTTTTAGTTGACAACTGTCAAAGCAACTGTCTTTTTGTCCAAAAATAAGAAAATCTTAAAAATTGCCTTTTTAGCAGGGACCGAAAATATTCGTTAAATATCATTATTTTTATTTATAATCTTTATGGTTTGATTTTTATTTTTTCGATCAAAAAATAATCGTTATTTTTGATTTTAATTTTTTTTCGATCATTTCTAACCGTTATGAAGGATAAAATAAAAGTCATAAAATAACGATTAAATTTGATCTAAAAAATAAAATAAAATTTTAACGGTTAAATAATGATTTTTATTATAAGGATCATAACCGTTACGGTCCCTGATTTTTAGAGACTATTTCTTGCAGTTGAGTAACACAATATTTTTGCTTACCAACATAAATGATTTATTGTATTAAAGGCAGCTTATTGAAAATGAATTTAGAATTAAATTATGAAATACATTACAGTAATTATAATTATAAAGGCTGTTTGGCAGACGGTTGAATTTGAATATACGTGAATGGGGCATAGCTGAGGCTGGCGAATTTTTTTTGTATAGAAGAAAATGCTCAACACCGCCAGCAAAAAAAAAATTTCAAAAATCAACGCGATTTTTTAGCGACTTGAAACTTGCACCTTCTTGTACTAAAATTCAGTGGGCTTTAAAACTCCATACTCGAATTTTTTGTTGAAAATCTGATTAAAAAGTTCGAAATTTTGATAAATTTTCCTTATTTTTCTTCAAAGTTTGAAGTTTTGATTTACATGGTTTTAATTGTAGAATGTGCTATATTTTTATAAGAATTTAACGACAAAAATTTACCATGAAAAACATTTTATATATCGCAAAAAAAGCAATGCAAAATACTTCTGCGAGTCACCGTATATATAAATACACCACACTAAAATTTAGAAACCCCTATTTTGAGAGTACCGTTCGCTCGTTTTCAATGAAACGTTCACCGTTTTTGAGCAAATTAAATTCTCTCATGCGGAAATGTCAGCTCAGGTATATAAGGGGCATATAGACGAATATTTGCCTATCTCTGAAACCGTTTATGCTTAAGTACTGAAATTTGATGCGGCTGAATATATTATCAATACCGTACTTATGACGAAAAGTGGTAGTTTTTTTGTAAGAAAGGTGAGAGGAAACGAATCTACATATAAATAGGAAAGCATAATCTAAGAAGGAACCATTTTCTCCTATGTATCGAATTGAAGTAATGCTAATCACGTCGAAAGGTTATTTGAAGGAAGAGTGCACAATAAATTCGTTCTTCCGATAGGTGGCGCAAGGGTCGATTTTTTTTTGGTTCGCTTTTGAGCTGCTTAGAATTTTCCTGAGCTTATTATTGGGAACAAATAGGAGTTGATGTAGACGTAGGTGACCTAGAATTTTGTTTTCAACCGAGGCACTTCGGTCGAAACATTCGGACAAGCGTTCTTAAAGTTAGGATTGGTATATGTGTGTATATTAATAAGCACACATGATTTTTTGAGATCCACATTCCACACCGACTTTCATGAAACTTTCATATATCTAAAGAAAGAGAAGTTCATTTTTATGTGCAGAATCATGTCCCAATGTATCGTAACACCTAATTATGTACATCAATTGAACCAGTGGCCTTTTAAAATTTTTGTAATTATAAGGAAAAAAATTCTTGAAAGTCTACTGGTTCTAGAATACGATTATATAGTATGTATCGCGTCCCTCCGCACATTGGCCTTACATGGCTGTTATTGATTATCACTACAAAACACAACTTTAAAGTAGGTATGATACATATAAAGAGTCAAAACTGAATACAAGTTATACTACGTTCAAATTGACCCCACTTAGGGCAGATTTCATAATGAAACCTTTAAAGTTCCTTTTAGTTAAAGTGCCGTGTAAATGTACTGTGCTTCTTAAAGGCACCCCTATCTTTAAAGTGGCTTTATGAAATCGAACGGCAAAATAAAGCATCCTTTAAATTTTAAAAGATTCTTTAAGTTTTTTGTGAAATCGGCTCTTAATTTGTTAAATGAAAAAGAGCTTTTCCTAAAACACAACCGTTCATTGAACATTTGGAGTTAATTTTGGCAGTTGATAGATTACAAATAAAAAAATTAAAAAATATATTCAAAACCAAATCTTGGTGTTAAATTTTTTTTGGTCGAATGTCTGCTTCCTGATAGTAAGGATTACTGTTGACTTATGCCCAGTTTTTTGACAAAGGCTTAAATTTACAACGCGATTTAAAGTAGAGCTCTTGTTAATCGACTAGTCGACTAATCGGTTAGTCGATTAGCAAAAGTTGTTTAAAAAAATAGTCGACTTCACCTAATCGACTAACCGTTTCTTTTCAACTTTTTCAACTAACCGCTCACAAACAACTAGTCGACTAACCGTTTGTTTTCGATTTTTCGACTAGTTGTTTTATATCAACAAAAATATTTTTATGTATGTGTGTATGTGATGGATTTCAAATATAATGAAGTTTGCGCTTGCGTGAACTCATTTTAAAGGCAAAATTTTAATTTGTTTTAAAATAAAAAATTTTTTTTTTGAACAATTGTAACTATTCGAATTATTTCGGTTAGTCGATTTTCAGACGGTTAATCGAATACTTGTTGCTCGACTTTCAACTTCCAAAAAAATTGCTAATCGAATAGTCGACGAATCGAATAGCCGGATAGTCGACTTTCAACTAGAGCTCTAATTTAAAGTCGATGAATTTTAATTTAGGCCGAAATTGGGTTTGTTCACGTCGATTTAATTTTTTTCCGACACCGTTTACGACGCCAACGCGCTTAAGTCTCAGATTTCTTAAATCGAAAAAAATTTCGATTTAAGCGTGTTAAACCGAGATTTATCTTATTGCCGATTTTTTACTTTAACTCTCAGTATTTGTCCAAGATACAAATACGTAAAGCATTTTTAACAATTTTGCTCTACATTGTATGGCTGCGGAGTTTTTTTTTGCCAGTTATTAATTTGGGCGATGACGCGTCAGTTTGTAGTATTTTTTTATATATTTTATTTTATTCTATTTTATTTTGTTTTATTTTGTTTTATTTAATTAATTTAATCTTTTTTTTTTTGCTTTATCTAATTTCACTTAATTTAATTTGATTTAATTAATTTTAATTTAATTTAGTTTAATTTAATTCAATTAATTTTAATTTCGTTTAATTTAATTTAATTTAATTTAATTTAATTTAACTAAATTTAATTTAATTTAGTTTGTTTTAATCTAATTTAATTTAATTTAATTTATTTTACTTAAATTTTATTTTATTTTGTTTTATTTTATTTTATTTTATTTTATTTTATTTTATTTTATTTTATTTTATTTTAATTTATGTTATTTTATTTTATTTTATTTTATTTTATTTTATTTTATTATATTTTATTTTATTTTAATTTATGTTATATTATTTCACACAATTTTTCAGTTAAATTTAATTTTTCAGAGTTTAGTTTTATTTAAAAATGCCATACCAGCTGTAATTACATTTAAAAAATGAAAGAAATAATTGAAGAAACTAAAAAAAGTTTTTATTTTTTATTTTGCTGGCAGTGGGCCTCGAACCCACGACCTCGCGGCTCAGCTTTCTCTGTTCATATATGGAAAATTTATAATTTTGAAAAACGCGTCGTAAACTGACAATTCAGCCCATTGTAAGCGGCTTAAATCCGAGTCGTAAAAATACAATTACGACGCGTCGCAAATATGATTATTTTTGTGAACAAATCGGAAAAATTTAGCCGTTTAACTAAATCGAGTTTTAGGCGGTTTTAAAACTCATTCAACAAACTGGGCATTAGAGAATTAAAAATGCTTAGTTCGCAAGCTGTTGGCTCTTCCTGATTCCCTGATACAGAAATCTTTCCGATACAACTCTGCGTTGAACTGGTTTTCAAACATGTTAAATTAAATCTTAATGCGCTAATGTATTTAACGAAATAAAATAACGAAATAAATTAAATTAAATATATATTAAATGATTTAACTGTTTTAATTTTCCAGCAGCAATTGCATTCGGTTTAATTTGTTTAATACCACTTTTTGTTCATTTAACTGTTTCAATCCCATTTAACATGTTTAGCTCGTCAATTTGAACGTACTATTACTGTAAAAGTTTTATGAAAAATGTGGAGTGGTCGAATATCGAGCACAGGGCGATACTAGTATTTATCAATCACCTCTGGTCAGCGCAATATTCAAGCCAAAAAAAAAAAGAAACGAAAAATGTTGTCATAAAAAATAATCTGACCTTCGGCGGCGGTGTAAATCAATTGGTCTCTCCATTTGTGTGGCAACATCAAAACGCATAACAAAGGAGAACGGAGACACGGCCAAATACTTGGTAAAAGCCCAAAATATATTTTCGTATTGTATTTTGTTTTCGTAGTTTGATAGAGTATACGCAGTTGAATTCTTGATTTACGGTTCCCAATGAAAATTATGTTTAAACTAAAGCTTTTTCACGAACACTCAATTTGGAAAAAAGAAACTGCATAATTGCGTGCAACTTAAAAACAATCAAAAATTAAATTTTTCAATCCAAAAAAAAAGATACTGTTAGCGCCATTGATTTCCACTGTTGCAATATTTCCAGTTAAATTCTAGAAAATGCATTGTTGGAAAAGGGAGCTATGCCTTGCTTATTTCGCCCTCTTTTCCCTCACCTTTATTTCTATAAGTTCAAGTACATCATATAACTTCCAGCTCGAATGCTCACACATCATGCTCAAGTTTTCAAGAAACGGAAATTTCCAATGCACCCTAACTCACCACACTTCACCCACATTTTGGACAACCAACTGGAACTGGAACCACAACAGCTCCTACTTTGCCACCATACCGCCATGGCTTAGCACTTTCCTTACACGTGTTTGCGTTTATTTTCACAAAAGAATTGAGAAATAAAAAAATACAAGCAACTGCAGACATTGAAAAAATAGTAAAAAAGAAATTTTTAGAAAAAGATGGCAACGTGCATGGCATAGACAAAAACGCACAAAATGAGTTACCACAAAGGAAGAAAAAAAAAACGCAAAGAAAGGAACCACCAAAGCATAGGAAAGAAAAAAGAAAAAAGCACACTTGCAAGGTTTTGTTGCATTTACTGCATCAACTCAGTTTGCTTGTCTCTACAGCACCCCCTTCCAACTCTCTGTTTGTTAGACGAATGCCGCATTTCCATTGTATTTTATGGTTGCCGTGGAAATGGACCCGCCTTTCTTGCGTCCTACCAGTGTGTTGGTGCGCTCGTGATTTGGACTTGCAGACTGGTAGCAGCGCCTCGCTCTTGGCGGGTCGGTTGCCTCCTCACGCGTCTGCTGGTTAGAATGCAATGCTTCACTTCACTGTCGGCGGTTTTGGCTGACGGGAGCTCCTACTTTTCCGGCAGCCAGCATGCTCAACCAAGTAACTAGTGGTTGGTTGGTATGTAGTATTTGTTGGCTGGCAAATGCTGGTTGCTAGTGAATGGTGGCTGGCTTCTGCTGCCGCTGCTGCTGGTCGCTCGCTACTCAAAGTCGTTTGTTTTCGTTTTTCTATTCTTCCATATTTTTTTTCTGTTCTTTTTCGTAAGGTTTTATTGTTGCTGCATTGGAAGTTTGAATTTTATTGCGTACACAGCACTCCTTTCACAAGGTTTCATATCAGGGTAGGGATTCTGAAGTACTCGTAAGTGCAACAACCGCCATATTTCGAGTGGACAGCTGCAGTGGCGGTGTGTTGTGGAGGGGCATCTGGAGGTTTGGGAGGAAAGCGAGTTTGTGCTTGAAGTAAAGGGTGTGAATGGGTTGCTTTCTTGAAACAATGTCCAAAAGGTCTTTAAAGAAAAGGATCTCAGATCAAAAAATAATATCGCAGAAGACGAAGGTAATTGCTGTGCCACTATCTAACTCGCGGTTAGGTTGGTCGGTTAATACCAAGCCGGAGAGTTCTGAGCGAAGACTCGCTTTCGTATCACAGACTTGTATATCGAATTTCACTTTGGAGAACATGCTATACGTTCTGTACCAAGGCGGCGCCTTCTAGGATATGTTCCACTCAGGCTACTGATAAGGCGGCGTTTGATCTAATGACTGTCCTTCATGTCAGTGGAATAAGGCTAGTCCGCCTCTTCCGCCCTTAATGTTTCTTCATATTCCCTGTTTGAACAAGGAGCTGCAGAAGTTGTAGTTGGGATTCGAGAAAATGTCTTTGCCAGGTCTTCAAAGCTAATATACTTTGAACGCTATCACGCAGGAAAGGAGAGTACAAGAAGCTAATTCACTCTGCGAAAAGCGTTTCCTTTAAAGAGTATGCACAGAAGTGGTATTGAAACCTTGGGTCAAACGGCTAGGCTTGTAAAATTTCTAAAAACATACAAAAACCGTAAAGCTAGGTTCGCTCAAAATGCCTGATGGTTTCTTTAAAGGGACAAGGTTTGAGACTGTCTCGGAACTCATTACTTCTTCAAACCAGGTGATGATTGATTACACATGGCAATTGGTTTGGTTTGTTGTTAGAACTGTGGCGAATGGAGGTGTTTTAAGATATATACATAGATTGGAACATTCGACAGCTTCAAATCACTAGAATCGGATGGCATCACACTTTTTGTACTCAAAGAAGGGGTTGATCTCGGGTTGACGACCTTAAAACAGATTTTAACTTCGTCGCTTGCACTAGCTTACATACCGAAATCATGAAGGCTACATAATTGACATCGCTTTTATCCCTAAAGTTTGTGAGAATACCAATTCTAGCCTTTAAAATTTCCGGCCTATTGGCAAAATGTCTTTCATGCTGAAATATATGGAGAGATTGGTTAAGTTGCGTGTTCGCAGGCAGATGCTTTCCTCACACCCTCTGCCTTTGCATCAGCATGTCTATCAGGTGGGAAGGTATTGTGAGAAGGCTTGGTGAAATCTGGTTGACTAAGCAAATACAACATTTGGGCATTTTAGTAGACTTGTGAGGTTGCTTTCAATAATGCAACCTTCGATAACATGTGTAACTCGGCTCTAAGACTTGCTAGTAATTTTGATATGTTCAATGCACGCGCAGCGGGTCGCTAGGATTCAGGCAGAACGGGAGCCTTCCCTGCAACACCTGCGGCTATTCTAGATGCACTGCTAAACCTAGCGAAGTGATTGGAATCCCACTGCTCATATATGTGCAAGCAATGAGGAATTGCTTGATTAAGCAGGATTGAGAATCGATTGCGAAACTTCTTGGCTGTCCGATGTGACTGCAGCTTTGCAACGTCGAACTAACTGTGTGAAGACTGCAGCCCTTTATTAACCAACTGATTGGAACTTACCAGTTTTGACTTCAGACCCGAAAAATCCACCATCGACTAGATGTTCGCAGTTCGACAAATCGGCAAATACCACCGGCAGGCAATTGAAAAGCAGAGCGCTTTCTCTACGAACACAACTATGCTCTACAAGTCCTTCATCATGCCCGTACTTTTATGTGGCACAGAGATATGGACGATGCCCGAACTAAGATAAGGAGGCATTGCTAAGCGCATAAAATTACACAACGAGTGCGTTGGCTTGGGTATGTTGTGTGCATGGATGACGAGGCTCCGGTGAAAAGCGAAAGAAAGGGTGCCCACGAGCACAATGGAAGGTATAAGTGCATAAGGACTTGTCTGCACTCGGAATGTACAACTGGTCCAGCCACGAAAAAGAGAAAGGCAGGAGAAGTTTTCTGGTCTCGGCCTAAATCGGCGAACGATTGTATATAGAGCCAAATAAGAAGAAGAAGCTAAATCTATCATTGATTAATGTCTTAATCCGCGGCGAGGAACTTAAGGCCACTTGAAGGCTGGTAAAATACAGGGACTAAGCGGAAATCGCAGATCTACATAGACGTCAATGTCTTTTTAATGCCACAGTTTAGTGCAACTCCATTGCCATTGCCTAGGAAATACTACAACTACTATCAGGCTGGGTACTAGCTTGATCAAAATGGTCACAGTTTCAGGAGCTGGAGTCTATATCAAGAGAAATGGCAACAGTCCTCCTCTGTCTCGGGATGTATGCCCCGGTAGGGCCTGGGTTCGAGCCCAGTGTCCCACCAACATAAAAAAATAAAAAATTAAATTTTTTTCTATTAGCGGTCGCCACCGGCAGGCAATGGTAAACCTCCGAGTGCATTTCTGTCGTTCGGAGGTGGCGTAAAACTGTAGGAGGAACTCGATCAGACAATAGTATGCATATTGTGTAAGCACAATTATTCCAACCTAACTGGGTATTTTCTTTCATTGAGCAGATGGTACTGCAGACAACTTTTGGGATTGCTGACTAGTCTATTATCGTGGCACAAAGACCTGACTATATTGCGGTGTAGGTGGTTTAGGATATAATCACAGTAGGGAATGCTTCTCGCGTCTCGGAAATAAGGAGCATGACGGTAAGAATACCCTCTGAAACACCTGGCAGCAGGGCTAAACTGCCAAACTTTTTGATGAATGAACTTCAGGATTATATTCCAGGTGGTGCTCAAACGAGTGAAACGCCACAGGCCTTTTTTGGCAGAGCAGGGATTCTGGAGAGCTCACTGCTTATCGCCGAACCATAAGTTTACAAGATGTATGGGTCGGAAAGCAGTTATTTGCCAATGACCGCTTAGTGCTGGCTTAGGTATGGCTTCATTTTTCCAGAAGCAGGCAGAAAGCAGACGGAAGCGGGCGGTGCAACGCAGACAGGGAAAATACTCTGCCTACCTTGAAGAGGATGAGACGGTGAAATACTTTTTGAGCTTCTTACCCGCCTTTACAAGGTTAAGGTATGAGGCTTTTGGGAGCAGTGAGTTGAGTGAGCTCCATAACATCCAAAAAATTTGCTTAGATTTATTCGTAGATAGTTTGAATTTAAAACAGAATAAGGGGAAATCGAAAACAGTACTTTGGACAATTTGCTGTTTTCTGCAAGAATTATTTGTGATAGTTCCACTAAAAAAAATGTTGGGGAGTCATTAGCGACATTCAACGAATTTTCCAGACACTATTGGAGGATTGTAGTTCTGCTATGTAGAAACTGATGCAGGTGTTCCAAGCACTACTGGAAGGAGTGAGTACACAGATCGTTATTTAAAGTGGGCAATTATTTGATGTATCTACATATTTTGGAACCAGTTTCCGTCGTGACTTGCTAAATTTGGTTGGGAGAGAATGAAAAATATTTAAGACTGAAGATAGCACAACGCCGAAATCGGCTTATTTCAAAATCGTGTTTGATAAGGGATAGCGGAAAACCGAGGCAAAATACATCAACTCAAACTGTCGGAAGAATCAATGTAATCTGGAAAGTATTTGGTTGTTAAGTAAGATTGAAGTCTGGTTGGTAACTGTGTCTCTACATGCCTCGAAAATTTATTTTTTCCTAATGACATCTTTGCCAGCAAGCACACTACTACAATCACCTATGAATCCCTCCCAAAAATAAAGGGTAACTCCGCCGCTATACATTTTTTTCTCACTTTCATTTTAATTTCGTTCGCTTTGTTCGACGACCCCACTACCAAGCAGCCGCTTCTGCTATTACCCTCAATTGAAGTTTTACTCTACTATAGTCGTATATGCGAATACACCAACAAAACGGGCATGAAAATGAGTGCCTGACAACAACAATTACAGCAACTACTACATACAACAACTAAAGCAATATGGCGAGCAACAAAAATACACTTTGAAACAACAACTGTTGCAGTGTAATGGCAACCATTTTGTAAGGACAGCAACAATTTATGTAGTATGTCGCAACAACATTACGACTACAATTCGCATTGCAGCAATAACAAATGACGACTGCAATGTGCAAGAGCAGCAGCAACGAAGCGCAACTTGGCGCAGCTCAACGCAACACAGTTCAGCGCACAGCTGCAGGCAGTGAGGTGGAACGACCAAATGGGAGCTCAAGTGGCAGTGCATATGTATGGATGTATGTATGCATGTACATAGGTGGGTGTATGGGTGTATGCATGGCTGTATGCATTGTTATTGCATGGCGACAGTGGCAGCAATGGCAGAAATGCTATAAACTTTGGTAGGATGTCCTGTGCAATGGTTGGAATTAATTTATTGCCATTCGCAATACTACGAAATGTAAAACGAAAAAAAATATCGGTAATATATTAAAGTATATATGTGTAGATGCGTGTGTGTGTGTTTTGTTTATGTGAGTTGAAGTGCATATATTTGTGCAACTTTGGTCCTATTTGGCGTTTTGTTACATTCCAATGCACATGCATACACGTATGTACATATGTATGTATGTATGCTTGTGTGAGTGTGTGGTTGAGTGCTGTGTTTAGAAAATGGTACATTTTAGCAGCATAAATCGCTTGAATGTTGGTCAGTCTTGTATATGGGGCATTTTGTGCCAAACCGAATACCATTTGGGGTTTGCATCTCCGATTTTTTTTTTAATTTTCACTTTATAGTACCAATTGAAAGAGGCCTCCTTGATTTTTTGTAATTTTTTTTGTCTAGCTGGTTTCGAGTAGGGCTGATGATACCCGGGTACCCGGTTACCCGGGTATTACCCGGGTGCCCGGCTAAGTCGGGTAATGCCCGGGTACCCGGGTACCCGATTACCCGGGTATTACCCGGCGCTTTTATTACCCGGGTAGCTGGGTATTACCCG
>JAPVRG010257469.1:0-12268 GCA_029783565.1 Rhagoletis cerasi
CACCTTTCATATAACGGTAAACTTCAGAAATATGAAAACTTCGATATTTCGAAATTTAGAAACGGTAATTTACTCAAAGTTGGTACTCACAACAATCTCTTAACAAGAAATAATATTTGTATGGACTTTAGGAAAATGGGCGTGACGCCGCCCACTTATGACTACTTAAGTTTATATCGGTAACCGCTTTATCGATTTCTAGCAAACAGAGCTAAGTTATTTCTTTAAGTTTAACTTAGCATATTATCGATAATGTTTTAAAAAGGAAAAACCACCCCTATTTATCACGTAACGGTATGTTTCAGAATTGTGAAAAAAACGATGTTTAATACGTGCGCCGGGTATTTAATGTTCGGTTTCACCCGAACTTAGACTTCTTTACTTGTTATAAAATATTTTCAACATTAAATGCACAAAAAGAAATATAGCCGAAGCTTATCAAAAATAAGGCGTTTCTATTATTTCTGCTACCAGTATACATATGCCTCTGTTGTTAAAAGTTGCATTGACATTTTTTATTTTAACATAAATGAATAGTATGAAAGCCTACTACTTTCCGATTATACCGCTCAAATTCTAAGAGAAAAAATATATGAACTTCATCCAACGACAAAATACATTTGTTTAATTTTTAAGTTTTTTTTATCGATTTTTTTTCGACATATCTTAAGTTACTCTATCAAATATGCAAATGCGTATAAATTTAGCTATTGTCTTTTGTTTTGGTTACTTAATAAATAAATTTCACTTTGAATAAACAGTCAGGATATTCGTCGAAATGCGTAAATGGCTCGTAACTGCGTAAACCTCGTAAATAAACCGGGTTTCCATACACAATTAATTAAGTTAACGAGGTTTACGCGGTTACGAAGCATATTCACGTATAGACGAATACCCTGAGTATATTTAAAACTCATTTATTTATTCCTTATTATATGGTAGGAGAGCTCCTCCAACAATATTGATGTAATTTTTTTCGAGTTAGATTGTTGCAAAACAATGAATATCTAAATCCTGGGACTGATCCCATGATATTGGGATTGTAATAACGATATCCCGAAAATCCCGGGATCGAAAAAATTGACATCTCTAATACGTACGTCTCTAATATGTACGTACGCACTTGTCGCCGTCGACGTCACGGCGTCAGTTACCCTTTGGCGAATCATCTGTACATGCGCGCGCCTGGAATTGCGTATTCAAAGTCATATTCATGGTCGCGCATATGTTTTTATTTGTTATTAAAATGTTTGATAATTCCATTAAGGCCAGCAACGCATCAAATTACAACAACAGCGCTATAGCATCACTAACAACCACCATTGATGCCACAATGCTGCATCATTTCAATCGGTTAGGCAGTCAACCAGCCAGTCAGCCAGGCAGCTAGCCGGTCAGACTGGGTTGTGCGACGATGCGCCGACGCATGGGTGGTGATTAGCCGTTCAGGAGTGATGACACACACGCACATATATGTACATTAGTGTGGTCCTTAGATGTATGAAGCACATTTTTACAGCAGATTTCCTAAACCTCAACCCCTACATCGATGTTAATATAGTCAAAGATATCACACATCAATTTTAGTCCCGATCGGAGACCGTTTAGGCGTGCCGCACAGGGGTCAAAGTTCAGATTCCTGTGTTTTGAGTCTCCGTAGTGGAATCTGAACTTTTACCCCTGTGCGACACGCCTTAACCGACTCCAATCGGGACCAAAATTTATATGTGATATCTGCGCTTACAGTAGTATCGATTTTGGGTATTAGATGAAAAAAAAATTAATTTAAATTGTTTGAGTCTCAATAGTGGAATCTGGACTTTGACCCCTGTGCAACACGCCTAAACGGTCTCCGATCGGGACTAAAATTTATGTGTGATATCTTTGACCGTGGTATTACCGATTGAGGGGGTGAGACTTAAAATTTCATTTTAAGGACCACCCTAATGTATATATTTACGTGCATATGTGTTTATGTTTGCATGAATGTGCCCGCGCATGCGTAGTAGCGAGTGCTTATTATTAGCGGTAAAACGTCGACAATGTCTCCTCATCAGCGGCCTCATCACTGCAAATACGCTCAAAATATGGCATACGCTCAATTTAATCGTAATCCGGGTATTCGTCGCATTCATATTTTTTATATTTGTTTGATTTTTTCGGTGATATGAGCGAAGTTGTGTAGGCAATTTAATTTGCTTGATTTGGAACGCATTTGGAAAAAGTACAGTGGGCTGCAAATGACTGCGATATCAGGTAAAAATTTCGCATCATTAGATGGATTTGAAGTTTTTAATCAACTGTTTTGACAGAAATAAAAACAAATATATTTTTTTTGTAAGGGAAGAGCAAACTTTAAAACCAGCGTATTTTAGCTATTTTAAATGGATTTTTATAGAGAACGACCGAACTTCGGCTTCGGCTTCGGCTTCGGCCATGTTCGGCCACAAAAGTTCGGTTCGGTTTCGATTCGGCTTCGGCATAAAAAAAGCCGAACTTTGGCCGAACATTAATTATTGAATTATTACTACATGTACACATGCCATAAAAAGTTTTTTATGTTATTTTTACAAGAATACTTATGTAAGTATAATACTACATTTTTAAAAAATCATTGCTTGTTTATTACTTGGGCCCTTGAAAATGTTCGGTTCGGCTTCGGCCGAAATTGGCCGAAGTTCGGTTCGGTTCGGTTCGGCCTTAAAAATCGAGGTTCGGTCGTTCTCTAGATTTTTATGAATTATATGAAAAATAATGGATTCTATAGCCGCTGCACTTTTGTCCCAGGAGGAAGAACATGCTTTAGGCAACGACTGCATGAATATGCAGAATAGGTTGCTACGAGATGCGTCTGATCAATTTAATTTCAATTATAGATATATATTAGTGTATAATGGTTTAAACCGAACGTACGACGGCTTACAGCATAGATGTGTTAGAAATCTAATATGAAAGTAGCACTAAAGAAATGAGCCTCCGTGTTGCCAGATCAGTTGTTTACCCCCTAGATTAGGAATTTTCGACTGCCCTAGGGGTAAATATAAGGGGACCAAATGTTTAGGGAACATTTTAGAGGGAGAAAATGCGTCTAAGGGAAATGCAAAAATAATTTTCGGGGGTAATACTTTGATAATCTATATATTATTCTAAGAGAAGGTGCTTATTCCAAGCGATTTACTAGTCGTACAGAGACAAGTTATATATCAAATTAATGCTTGATCTAAAACTTTGCACACACTTTTCAGACCACTTTTGACATATTTGCGTGGAAAGATTGTTAAATTTTTATATTGAGCAAAGCATTGCTGCGTTCGTTTCGATAGGTAGCAACAATATAATTTTAAAATTTAAAACTCAAACTCAGGGCAGGACGAAAGCAGATCAATCCTTGAGAATTCCGGGCCCAGGGTAAAAAGTCCCCGATCTCTCCCCCTCTCGTCGGGCCTGAACACAAGACGCGCTCAACTTTCAAAAGTAATAAAAAAAAATTGTAAAAAGGAATTTCAATACTTTTTAGCTGATTCGTAGCCTTGTGTGCGCTAATGTTGTGATATGATGCATACAAATTGTATGGCCATGAGGGTTTTTGACAGTTCTTTGGCGCTTGACGCGCTAATTTAGGGACGGCAGTTAAGCGGTAGCTTAACTTTGATGATCGCATACTCATGCGTACTGACGCGCACATTCATATGTATACAACTTTATCTCACACGCAGGACATGTTTGCTCATTTTATATGTATTTTAATTTATTTTTACAACCATAAGTTTGATATATGTAGTTGATTTTTGTTTTGTTATTTGCTTCCATTTACTTACGGCAGTGGATGGGTGGTGGCGGTCGCGGCTTAACACTCGACAATCAACGCAACAATCACAGCGCAGCGGTGGTGGTTGTGCCAATGTGGTGGCGCATGCGTGACGCGAATAATTATAAATAAATATGTGGGATTTATGACGGCTTGCCGTTCAGCAACCAACCAACCAAGCAGCAGCACCATCAACTAATTGTTTCATATTTGTACTGTGGCTGTGACTTGTTTGGGATTGCGATTGTGATCTGTTGATTTTATGTCTGATCGCTTGCCATATGCGTTAGTTTGTGCGATTATCCTGACGACGCGGCGTGATAGATGCTTTAGGCAGTTGTAAGCGGCCGTTTGACACGCAACGCCCAACAGCTCAGGATTAATTTAAATAAAATTGTTTTTGTATGCATGAAATTAAAAATTCATGCATCTATTTAAAAAATATTGCCTTGGCTGGAAGGTGGTTTTTCGTAAGTAACCGTTTTCGAGCGAAAATTTCCCATTCTCAAGCGCACCTGCCCAGCAGCAGTGGTGCCTTATTGCTTCACCGCCAATTTTCTACACCAACTTTTACTTGCACATGCAAGTAGGTATGTACATACATATGTATGTACGAATGAGTTTTCAAAAATTCTTAACGTATTTTTATGTTAATACTTAGTTTCGTGCTCTTTAATGACATTCACCAATTCTTCATTCGTGTTCCGGTGCACTGCGCACGCATAAACACCCCTTCTTACAAGGACTCGTCAGAAGGACATCTGGTCACGACCGTTGCAGTTCGCTTTGCTTTGGCGGTCATTTAGTCGAAGTACTTATACTTCTATTTTTTCAAAGTTAATTTGATTCAATTCCTTTTCAATTTATACCAAGAAAATCCGTAACGTTTTGACGTGGTAACAAGTAGTTTAATTATGCCTCAGTTTCGCGTTGAATGTATTCTATAATGATGTATACCTACCTCGTTTCGCCTTCAACTTTGTCGAAGAAAAATTTGAGGCTTACGCAGCTCAAAAATTAGGTAATTCTCGTGGGAAGGTAACAGGTTACATGCCATCTTGAGAGAGAAATACTGTAGTGAACTGGTAGCTTAAAATATCTTCAGAATCACCAGCTCCACGAAGTATATAGCACCTTTTTAGAACCATCCGTGCATAAATATTTCTTAAAACTTGTTATCTCCATTCTCCTTCGCAAACTATTAACTTCTATTGTAGACCCCGTATACCTTTCGAAGCTCAGGCGCAGTGCCACATGCTCTATTCGCCGTGGCAGTGAAGAGGAAATGCCCTTATTCAAGTCCCCAGCTTATTTGCCCTATTATGTTACATTGGCAATCGCGTCCAGTAAGTGGATGCTAGAGGAACTTTTCCCGTTTTGGGTCATCTTTGGAAAGAAGTTATTATAATGACCATTTATATTGAATAAAGTCATAGCCCAGCATTGATTGTAGATCATATGAAAGTCAAAATTACAATCTTCTACATAGGGCTTTTTGGGAAAAGTAATTTTTAGTCTAATTAGACGTCTCTGATCAACAATATAAAATCCTTTTATTTTTTCAAGGAACGGATTTCGAGATGAAGGTAAAAGAAAATGTTTTCTGGGTCCTTTCGGAGTTATCAGAGACGTTGCGACCGAATTTTTTGTGGGGAAGGCAAAACAAACGACAAGAACACGCATTTACATACATCTGTTAGCGCACTTTTTATTCATATACATCAGTAAATATGTATATAGTTTAGCATTATTACAGCCTAGAATAAAAATAAATTGTTGCATCTGCCTTTTTCAAAAAGGTAATCATATCCTTTAGAGGAAAAGATGGAAGAAAGAAGAGGTTGTTTGGTACATAGTTACGTCGTTTTTTTAACTTTTAAGTTACTCAGTTATGTATTATGAATCAGCATGATATTGAATATTAAGAAATGTGTAAAATCCGAGGTCATTTATTTTCGTATATTACCAAAAGTTGACTTTCGGTCCCTTCGCGAAAAAAATTCTCCAGTTATTTCCTTATAAACATGAAGGAGTCGTTTTTGGGTCATTCGTGAAAGGAGGTGATTTTTCAATCTCCGCAAAGCATAGAAAGACCTTTCACAAGAAGCTGCTTCATTAGTCATTATCATGTTGACTATTCTATAGACTTGATCTAAAAGGCTTGCCGTAGTAGCAGAAAATTTTTGAAGTTGGTAGACTATTCTAGCCCAGCAGAAAGGTTTTTCTCCTGGCCTGATTCTCAATACTTGGCGCTCAGGATAGGGGTTAGACAATTAAAAACCATCTCAGCCACGCTGTCAAAATGTTTTCAGCAGGTACAATCCCTTTGTATGCATCAATAAGTATATTTTCCAATGACTCCATAGCCTCAAGACTAAAAAAAAAATATATATTACGGTTAAAAGTAAGTCTGGACCTTCGTAGTACAATTTCTTTTGGGTACCGATCTTTAGTTGATAATCTTACTCCTGGCGTAAAACAATGAAATTGCTATATGCGGCAAGGAATTTCCTCCAATCTAGGCTCAAAAGAATATTAGAGATCCAACTTATCAGCATCATCCACAGCCATTCCGAAAATTCTTTCGAATTCTGTATCAGAGCGGAGTCCTTGGATTGTTTGAATCAAAGGTCTCTCTTCACTCCGAGCATCTGTCGTTAAGCAACGCTCCGGTTTGAAGTTAATTGAGATGGAAAGAAAATAAGAAAAACAAACACCAGTGTGATTAATGTTAAAACAAAAAAGTTGGTTTATTGTCAATGTTGATTGGAAACAATTTTACCTTTGATATATGAGTCCAAACGGCACGACGTGTTAACTGCTTCGATGTGTATGGCTGTATTCTAAGAAGTACAAAAGTTAGATTTCGCATTATCATCTCATACCACGGTATCAAGTTTTCCCTAACTTAGTTAACGTACGGCCGGATACATTATCTAACGGCAGGATGTTAGCCGTGTTTTTTACCTGTGTGCGGATATAAGAAAAATAGAAGAGCGCATTAGGGCGGTACATAATATTAGGGCCGCAAACCTAACCAGTCTTCCTGCCTGCTTCGCACTCGCGGCTGTTAATCTAGGATTCTGATGAGCCCGAGCATTCTGTTAGCGGGGATCAAAACATTCGATACTCAGGATAAGAAAGAACGTTGTGCGAAACTTATTTAATTTTTCCATTTGGTCAGTCGCGAAAAATGACGTTAATAAAATGTATCCAACAGTTGGGGGCCAAATGAGTATACGGCCCCCTTCGGAAAATCTGGGGGCAGCCGCCTTCTTGCTTCCCGGTTGCGACGTCCAGAAATCGAAGGAAATTTAAAGTGAGCCAACTTACATTGCATATTTTGCGTATGTATATTTTCTTGCTTTTACGTTGATGTATCTACATTAGGCTGTCCCATATTTGTATGGACAGATTTTTTTAGACTTATTTTCGGTCTCACCCCCCAAAAAGTTGAGGTTGGGTACCAAAATAACTGTCCTAAAATTTTACCCCCGTTGGACCATGCTTACTCTACCCGACTTGCGTTTGAAGTTTGAATAACTGTAACTCATACCACATTGCCAAGTTAGCACTCGAATGCTGTCTATAAGTGCGTCCCTTATTGTTTATTTTGAAAGAATTTGAAGTCTCACCCTCCAAATAGCTGAGGTTAGGTTCAAAAAGAGTTTCCCTAAAATTTTACGCCCCTTGGACCACACCTTCCTTACCCGATTTGCGTTTGAATTTTGAGTTGCGGTAGCTCATACCACATGGTGATCCATGTGCAGTAATATAGTGTATAAAATCCTTTTCTCAATTTTTATTCACTAAATTATGTAAATTCATTTATTTAGCGAGCCTGTAAGATACTCGTGAACACATTGCAATACGTATTTGTTTTATTATCTTTCATTTTCGAGTGCTAACTTGGCAATGTGGTATGAGTTATGAGTTACAGCCATTCAAACTTCAAACGCAAGTCGGGTAGGGTAAGCGTGCCCCAAGGGGCGTGAAATTTTAGGACAGTTCTTTTTGCACCCAACCCAACTTTTTGGGGGGTGAGACTTGAGATTTTTTTAAATTGAAAAATAAGGCACACCCTAATCTACATGCGTTTAGAATTAAAAGGAATGAAACTAACAATTATTTTAAAAATATTTGAATTTATCTGCATTTTTTAAAAATATAGATAAAAATAAATAAATAAACACGGTAGACCATTTTATTCCGATCTTTATTCTGGGAAAAAACTTCCTATTTTCGGTTGATACTCATTTCATAACGTTTCATTGGATTTAAGTTTTTAAACAGGTTTCAACCCTTTTCCATAATAGTTTTGGGATAAACCTTTCTTTAACCTCAGTGGGTTGACATTCATATTATAACATTAGAATTACCATATTAAATAAACGAATTTAAGGTTTTGAACAGGTGGCAACCCCCTTCTAAAATAGTTCCGAAATTAAGCTTTCTAAAACCCCCTTCGTTTGCCACCCATGTGAATTATGTTAGTACGCCGAAAAAAATCGTAGAACCAATTAAAACGCATTTTGCCACAAACACTTTTGTTGGTTAAATCGCGCCCAAAAACACCTTCCTAAGAAAAGCAGGGAAATTATTGAATAAAAAATATGGAGGAATGGGTTCCACAAAGTTTAAGGAGCGAAGAGCGAATTTTAGAAATATTTTATGAACACGTTATATCCTTTTGGTGGCGAGCTGATTAGTCGGTATCCATATAAACACAGCATATTAAGATGTGGCCGAATGAATGATGTAAAAAAAGGCTTGAAGGTGTATGGGTCAGAAAACTTCCACTGTAAAGTCCGTCCGTTCAACCTCCACTCACCGTATCTCCGACTCTGCAGTTGTGCGTTGACCAGCAGATGCAACGATAATACGCCATTTTGTGGCTAAGCTACGTCCTTGGTTTTAATAGCTCCGCAGGCAAGTGGTGATTTTATATAGAATCTTCCTCCGGATTGTGGTGTAGGTTAAGCTTCCAATATTGGCACATCAGCTTTTCCAGAGTTTCTACTAGCCATCCTTTTGTTTTTCTTGTACATCTTAAGCAGATCTCCATACACTTCCCAACATTCCGGGGATTCTGCGAGTTTTGCTACTTCGTTAAGGCCAAATCACCCGATTGATGCATTTGTACAGATTTGTACAGATTTGTACATTTTGGCAATGACAGAGTGGTGCTGTCTAGAAATTTCATGAGTTCAGCTCAGTATAAAAATTTCCAAACACCAATCTGTAACTGTCAAAATGTACCAATCTGCACAAATGCACCCATCGTGTGATTTGGTCTTTAGAGTTCAGATCTGATATTGTTTTGGGGAATTACTGAATCCGATAAATATTACTAAAAGATCTGCGCTTCCTATAACTTTTAACCAGTAATTCGGACGAGTAGCGTTGTTTATAATGAGAAACGCGGAGCTCGTATATCCCAAACTTATTTTCTATAAAAAAAACATTTCTGAAATATTAATTAGTGTATGCATTATTTCCAACATCATTGCCCGAAGAGGAAATACTTTGATGAAAGACAAACACTTTAGTTCCGTTCAAATACATAGAATTTCAATTACCACCTCTGCATGGTTGTAAGTCATGCAGAGCCCCTGCGGCTTATATTTACCGCTTAAAACTCCGGAAGAGTTTTGGGGGGGTGCACCAAGTGGGATTGTGGTGCACCTGTTGTTGTGGGGGATGCATCAAGCGGGATTGTTGAGCACCAGGTATTTATTGGAGAAAAAGTTGGGTAGGCGCTGTGGCCGATGGTAACTCTTGTACCACCTCTGTATGCTGAAAGACATACAGAGCCCCGAGTGCAATGATGCGTCAAGCCAGCATGCCAACTGAGCATCTTGATGCGTCAAGCTAGTTGAGCATGAGCATGATTTGGTATGCCATAGATTGACTTCTTTAACAGGTTGTGTCATGCAGCATTTGAGAAGTGCATGTGCATTATTAATTTCTTATATGAAATTTTTGCACATGCAGCTTTGCACATAAGTCGCCTAAACAAGCACATTGGAAATTCTGGTTCAATGTATGTACATCCGCAAGTTAGCAAAGCGGAAAACAGTTCTGGTGATTTTTTCGAACTGGCATTGCTCTGATTCCAACATTTCTAATTTCTGCATAAAAATGATGCATTGAATTGCATTAAAATTCAATCAGCGCGTCGTCGTTTATTTCTGGCCTCAATTTACGCTGACTAAGTCGAACAATTGCATATCCGCTTTGTTACGCCTTCACATATTTAACCCTTTTGCGCAAGCGGCCACTAACATTCATACATATGTACATTTGTACATATTTACTTATCCACGTATCTATCTACCTATTTACAAACGAACAAACGTAGGTGCTTGCCTTACTATTTTAACCATACCCGCATACAATCAATCATTGGCTGTCGTTTGATAACAACCGTTAACACAATTGACAACTGCAACGCTTTAAGCGCTACATTAACTGCATGGAGCTATGTATGTATGTATATCCAACTGGCATTGAATTTGAAATCGAGTTTGAATTCGAAGCTGCTGTTGATTCTGAAGTTGGAGTTACATTTGGCACGCGAATATAATGATTCTAGCTGCTGGATGGCAGATAATACCCGCAACGCTGAACGCTTCCCATTGCCATTGACTGCTCGCCGCCGAATTGACAACTAAATTGAGCGACAATAGCCCAAGTGCAGATGACAATTACATAAGTACATACAAACTTACGTACGTAGGTATGTATGTAACTCTTTGTGCTGCAAGAGCCTTCAACAATTGCCTGAGCTAATCAAAGACTTACAACTCTTTCGCGTAAGCTTGTGCCGTACTAGTTTTCTAAGCGGATGATTTGGACGTTCATTTTCCAATCAATATGCCATCAATCGTCACGCCGCCGATTGTCATCATTTATCACAGCACCTTTGGTTGATTGGCAGTGGTAGTGGCGCCGACCGACGCACGTGCCCAGCACGTACCATCGACTACAATTGTGGCATTGCAGTATGGCTGCAGTGTTTTTGTTAGTCTATAGTTAGAAGTTGCAAACAATGCATCATTAAGATCTTAATTTGTGCGCTAATGCTGTGTTATTAAGTAACATAAAGTACCGATGATATACGCATAAATATACGTGTCGCTACTGAGATGCGTTTACAGATCCCAAAGGATTAAATGAGGGATGCTACCGCATTCTTATCTGCTGTCAAGCGTGGAAATGAGTGATGTGGAAGGATATGTCGTAGGGAGGCTGTATGACTATGTACATATGTATTTATGGGTAATTTGAAAATACTTGCGTAATAAATTGTCATCAATGCTGTCACTTGCGTTTGGCTATGGGCACTGAACGACTAAAATACTCGTAAGCTATTTTAAATGTGGAAAATGCTAAAATAAAAGATTAAATATGTAGTTGTCATTGATTAACCCATCTAAGACTGAAACTACTAAAAACACAATACTGACCTATGGGTCACTAAAAATTCAGAAAAGCGGTACTACGATTATTATTGAAAAAACAACTACATTTGTTTTTCACGTATTTATTACAAAAAACAAAACATATTACAAAAATAAGAAACAAACATTATTGCAATACAAAGTCATGTTACATATAACAACTTGTAAGGGTAACAAAAATATTTGTTCGTTCAATCGCAAGGCCGTAGCCAAGATTTTTATTGGGATGGGGGGAGGGGTTATGACAAAATAATTTTTGATTTTCACTTTTATTTCAACATAGTTTGATTAAAAGAAAAATACTGATAAAAATAAAATATATTTCACAAAAACAACAAAAAATAAAAGTAATCTTAAAGCTATTGCTTCAATACAATCTACTAACCAAATTTGTTTAATCTTATTCTAAAACAAAATTAAGGCGTCTTGGTTTTTTTTGCGTCAAAGTCATTAATCACTTCTTCAGTGTCCAGATCAAATCTGCGTTGAACAGTCATTAGGGCTAAGCCATTCAGTTTTTCTTCTCCGGTCGAGTTCCGCAAGAAGGTTTTCAGGCGTTTCAAAGCCGAAAGTTCTGCAGTACAGGCAGTGCCAGTAAATAAAAAATGTTTGGGAAAAGTTGACTTTGACACTTATTTAGGGCTTCCAAAGGGCTTCTTCTTGGCTCCATTTCTTTTCCATAAAGAAAATTCTGTGGCAATCGTTTCCGTGTCTATATTTTTGTAAATATTTAAGTCGCCAAAAAAGTAATAGCCAAAAATTTATATACGTGTTCAGAAGTATCTATAATAACAGCACTCGGCTGGGTATTGGACCAATCCAACTTTTTATAAGACATTGAGTCATAAGTAAAAGAGGAATTTCTCTGTTTTTTGCAGTTAGCCTCAGAAATCGAGATATGGGGCCTTCGAAGCTTGAAATTGGCCTTTGGTAAAAAATTTTTTTAAAAATAAATTTTCCTCCTATTTAGCGGTCAGATCTTCGAAAAATTAAAAAC
>JAPVRG010257486.1:0-12054 GCA_029783565.1 Rhagoletis cerasi
ATATTGCAATATCATTTTGATAATTTTCTTTTAAAAATGACAAAAATGACGATAATTTAACAATTTTAAATGTGAAATTATCAATTTTTCGTTTACATTACAAATAACATTGCAAAATGTTAATTTTACATGGCAATATTTTTTTCGGTGTTTAAACAAGTTTCCATTTAAATATCCCCATACAAAAATTACATCTTTTTTTTCTTATTATTATTTTAGGTCCAAAAGTAGTTAGTTACAAGTTAGTTGACGTCTAATTCTAAGGTAACCACCCTTGATAATTTGCGGCCATCGCCATACAAATATATTTAGCTTACCTCAAAGAAAATAAACAGATTAAAGTGACCTTTGGTTCATTCCAAATCTGCTTAAAGTTAATTTAAAGTTAGATCCATTTTCTGCAGGGTATTCACATAAACAACACAGGTTGAATGCGGCTTTACTAAATGTTTTTTCAATAATAATAATCGCTTTTTATGATTTAACATTAAAATAACAGCAGGGCGCTGGCACCCACTGCGTATACGCAACCATTCGTTCATTCAGTCATTCATTCATTCATTCAGTAATTCTCTTTGTTGCATTTAATCTGTGGGCAAAAGAGTGCCGCCGCCGCCCGCAATACGACTTTCTTGCAATTTTTCGCCATTTTTGTTATTGCTACAGAATTTATGTCGTATTTGCTTCAATTTGGTTGTTGGCCTTATTTTTAAAATATCCAGCAACGTAAACACACATTAAGTGGCGATGTCAATGGCAGCCAGCAGCGCTTGGTATTTTCCATTGCGCCTTCAGCGAAAATTGATTGTGGCTTTTCTGAGGAAAATCGTTTCATGAGTACATATGTATGTACATACATATTTATGTATATTCTTTGCTTGCTTATACTTATTAACTCATTTTCAACAGCAGGCAGGCTTAAAATGTTTATAAAAAGAAAATAAATACACATAATTACTACTTGTATTGAAAAAATTAAAAAAAAAATCGCATTACTCCGGCAAGCATCGCCTTTTTACTTAAAGTCTTAATCACACACACATCCACTTTTATTTATGTACTTTTATTGCGGTCGTAGAGAAAACCCCAAATTTATGATATATTGGTATGTATGCATTTGAAGTCACTCATAGACTGCCTCCTTCTACGCGCCTCGCCATGAACTCCGCCCCATACTTCAAAAGCATCAACCCGCATTGATTAATTAGCTAAATTTTTGTATTTTATGTGGTGCTGTTAGTGTACTTGTTCCTTAGCAGAGCGCGTTTTTTTTTCTTCTTTTCATTTTTAAAATTTGTTTTGCTTTTGCGTTGATTCAATTAAGTACTTTCAATTTATCAACACCATTGCTCGCTATGAATAACACGAAATGCTGTCGAAGGCAGCCGAAGTGAAACAAAGAAAACTAAATTTTAAACTCGCTCGCAGCAGTTGCAGAGCGTTGCCGCCAAATCTATAGACTTGCTTGGCTTGGTAATTGGAAACTGTGGGAATTTTTGTAACTACTTTAAATTAATTGGGCCACAGGAGAGGGTGCAGATGCCGTAGTGTAATTAATTCTTCTTAGGTGAAAAACTTTTTAGTAAGTTAATTTATTATTTGCACGCGTGACAAATGCAGACACAGACACGAATACGAATACGAGTGCGAGTACGAATGCGAATACGAATATGAATACGAATTTGAATTTGAACAAATACTAGTAGTGTCTCCAAACCAAACTTGACAAGGGATGACGGAAATTCGTTCCAAAGTAAATCAAATACTAGTACGACCATGAATTAATACAGATACGAGTATGAATACGAATACGGCCACGAATAAGAATACGTATACAAATATGAAAATTAATATTAATAAATTACGAAAATAAATACCACTGCGAATACGAATACGAATACGAATACGAATATGACTATAGTACGAATTCGAGTACGAATATGAATGCGAATACCAATACCAATGCTTACACGAATATGAAGGCTAATATGAATATGAATAGAAATGTGTATAAAAATACTTAAATGCTTTTGTATTTAAAATCCATTTCGATTGATACCCACCTTGTAATAATTCAGTAAACCTATTACATAACTTTATTTTAAGTTTTCAAAGAGGGGGCAATCCTCTTAAACATATTTTCAAACTGCAACCTCCTTTAACCTTTTTTTCTGATACCCATATTGTTATACATATTTCAGTTACCACATTCCTTTAATTAAAGTTTAATTTGGTTTTTTAAACAAGTGGCAACCCTCCCACATGTTGTTTAGAAATAAAACCTTATTAAAATCATTTCGATTGATACCCCTATTGCAATTTCTTAACTTAATTGAATTTGTTAACTAGTGGCAACTCTTTTCACGCTTTAGGGCCGTTTGTTCAATGTCTGGTTATCACTACTCGCCGGTTAAACATCTTTATCGACATTATCGACTCCCTGTAAATAACATGTGATCGATAAAGCAGTCGCTGTGCTTAATCAGAAGATGTACCTCCGATTAGTGTTAACCAGACATTGAACAATCGGCCCTTAGCCTAGCCTTCTCCTCGACGAGACGAACACTTATGTAGGTGTGCATGTTTCTACAATCGGACCACGACAACATAGTGTCTATCGATATTGTATCAGATTTAATCGAATTTAATAACTCAAACAGCTGGCAACCTTCTTTAAAATATTTTGTAAACTGAGCCTTCTAAATCTCTTTCGCTTGACACCCATATTGTGATATTTCTTTTATCGAATTGGTATCCCTGCGAAACTAATACGGCTGTGTAAAATGACGTTGGGCAATATCACCAGCTCCGTCAGAATTGGGAAGGACCTCTCCGAGCCATTTGATACCAAGCGAGGTTTCAGACAAGGCGACTCCCTTTCATGTGATTTTTTTAATCTGATGCTGGAGAAGATAATAAGAGCTGCAGATCTGAACCGCTCAGGCACAATATTTTACCGACTTTACTTTGCCGACGACATCGACATTGTCGGTAAAAACAAGAACTACGTCTGTTCTGCCTTCCCGGGATTAGATAGAGAAGCAAAGCGAATGGGTCTGGTGGTGAACGAGGACGAAACGAAGTATCTCCTGTCATCACACAAACAGTCAGAGCATACGCGTCTTGGCACCCACGTCACTGTTGACAGTTACAAGTTTGAAAATGTAGACAACTTCGTTTATCTGCGGACCAGCATTAACGCCAATAATAATGTCAGCCTTGAAATCCAACGGAGAATCACTCTTGCCAACAAGTGCTACTTTGGACTGAGTAGGCAATTTCGAAGTAAAGTCCTCTCTCGTCGTACAAAAATCACACTCTATAAGTCACTCTTCTAGCCTGTGCTGGTGTATGGCGCGGAGGCATGGACAATGAAAACATCTGATGAAGCGGCTCTTGGAGTTTTCGAGGGAAAGATTCTACGAAAGATTTACGGGCCTTTGCGCGTTGGCAATGGCGAGTACCGCAGACGATTTAACGATGAGCTGTATGAGCTTTACAACGATATAGACATAGTGCAGCGAATTAAGATACAGCGGCTTCGCTGGCTAGGTCATGTCGTTCGAATGGACAGAAACGCTCCTACTCTGAAAGTATTCAACACGGGTCGCGATGCTGGTAACAGAGGAAGAGGAAGACCTCCTCTGCGTTGGAAAGACCAGGTGGAGAAGGACTTGGCTTCACTTGGCATTTCCAATTGGCGTTAGTTAGCACAGAAGAGAAATGACTGGCGTGCTGTTTTGGACTCGGTCAAAATCGCTTAGGCGGTTACAGCGCCAATAAAGAAGAAGAAGAAGAATAATTTAATTTAAATTTTTAAAAGGTGGCAACTCCCTTTAAACCTAGCTACTAACCTTCTCCACGTAGGTATGCGTCCTTCTACAATCGGACCATGGCAACATAGAGTCTATCGATGTCAAACTTTAAGCAGCGATGTGTCATGCTAAGGTAATCCGAAGTCTCCGAAAGATAAGTCATGCATTTCCTCACTCATTTCGAACGCTTTATTTTGGTTTAGCCATGGTCTCTTCAAGCCAGTAAATAACTTTGATGAGTCATATCTCTCTCCAACGGCTCAATTACTAGTGGAGGTGAAACGATCCCACATAATGGATGTACGTGATCTGCGTAGGCAATTACCCAGCAGTTTCTTCTTTGTAGTTTTTTTCATTACTAAGCGCGAATGACGAAATTAACTAAGTGTGGGACGATCAAATTCAAAATGGCTGTTGTCACGGTGGGCAATTGAAAATCAGAGCGCTTTCCCGACTAAAAATTAAATCTCGTATCATATCCGTGTTTTTATTGGACGCAAACATGTAGACAATGGCAAACAAACATGAGAAGGCGTTGAAAGAGAATATATTTGGGCGTGTTCAAGAGGCAGCAGATCACCGCGAGCAAGGTTGCAGGCCTTCTTTGATTCTCGTATCGTTAAGGAACCTCGCGAGGTCTTTTAGCTGAATGCTATTAAAGTCATATGTTTCTAGGTATGGCGATCCTAGGAAGCGAAATCTGGGCCTAGTAAGAGCTTCACAGTTGCGTATAATGTCTGATGTTCCCTGCTATTCGCTAAACAACCTGCACTGATCAGAGTAAAGAACTCCCAGGTTTTACAAACGCTTTATTACCCTGTAGTGGCTAGTAAGAAAGCCCGTAACTATTCTGACTTCGTGCATAGTAAGACGAAGGATTGCTTCCGTTCTCCTTGTTGCATAATGTTGCGATTATTTCATCATCCATATGCATGAAATAACTTCACCTAACGGGGCTCCGTGGTAGACTGATGAAGGGTTCTGATCCCTTTCGAGTCGACAATATCTGCCGCTTCATTCCCCATGACTCCACTATTTCCTGGTACCCGAATGAGATTAACTCGGTTCAAGATGCGAGGGGAATTAAAATACGAAGGCAGTACTACACCAGCTTTGAGATGACTTCACCGTGCCTCACTTTTTACATGCTGCCTCAGACATAGTTTAATTGAAAAATAGAATTAACCTGAAAGAAAAGAAAAAGTGAATAGAAGCCTTCTGCGTTGTATAACATAGGTCCAATTTCAGACGACACAGACAGTCTTGGAGTCATCAGCACAGCAAATGTGGCTATCCTTCCGGGTTTTTGGTCGTTCATTGTCGCAGTTGGTTCTGTAAGAGAAAATGACTTTGAAGTTGTATCTGAAGTTAAACCTCGGCAGGCACAGGTTCACGTAGCCCTCCGCATTAACTTCCGGCAGATCCAAGGAGACACCATGGCCTTTTGAATAGCTTTATCGAATTGCAGAGTCTATGAGACCTTGTCATCAAGTGTAACTTTTCTCCTAGAAAAAATTGCTGTTTTTCTGCAGAAAATAACTACGTTAGTCTTCTAAGGCTTACCGCACCATTTGGCAAATTTGTTCAGCGCATTCTGTAGGAGGTTAGAGATGGCGGCTACAAACGTGCCACTGAGTAGGACTACAATGTCATCAGCGTAGCACTGTGTGCACGTTTACTACGATCGACCCTAATAGAGGGGATATCACTTCATCCTGTGAGCATCCTTTCGTAACCAAGAGTCTGACTCTTCCTTTCATCAGAGTGGAAGTAATGGTACTGGATTTAATGACACTTGCTATCTGGCGGCATCCCAACCCCTTTGCGTAGGATGCAATTGCCTATTTGAGAGTATTCCCTATTCGTACAGGCAGCAACCCCCCGTCACCTCTGTATTCTCCATGGACTTTTCAATTTTCCATAGCTGTCCTCTGCAACAGACCAAGCAATATGAACAAATCCAACGCGCTGTAGGTGGCCTAGTGAGGAAATAAATAAAACACACTACAAAGCAAAACTCGAATGAAACCATCACGCCACGCACAAAACAAAAACAATAGGCCAAGTAGAGAATAAAAGAAATACCTAAATACCGTATTGTATTTTTGTAGAGCTTCAATGCTACATATACACTTAGTAAGAACGATTCTTTCAGCTTCTTCGCAACACTCTCAGAGCTGTGGCGGAAGACTAAAGATGCTTGTGACAGAAGTAAAAGTGCCCACCGCCGAGGACAGGAAACCCAAGCGGATGTGCAACGGGATCACTGGCAGTGAAAGCGGAAAAGTTAAATTACGTTAGAGCTATGCTGGTGAGCTGTTGCTGTTGTTGTTGCCGCTGTCGCTGCTGGTGCTGCTACTATCGGAGTTCTTTTACTAACGGGAATACATAAAAACAATGGCAGTGCACGCCATATGCCGCATGCATGCCAACTGCAATGGACGGAACATTGGGCGGACATGGCGTCAGCAGTGTCGTTGCAATGGTATTAGCATAACCAACAACAAACATCATTGGAAAGAAATGCAACCAAGACGATAGCAACTAAGTCATAGCAATGCAAAGCAAAGCCAACCATGTGTCGGAAAAATTTGCATGTAATAAAAAAAAATGAAAATAAAAATAAAATAAAAAGTGAAATCCCTGTGTGGCAAAGAGCAACGAGACAAAACCAGCGAAGGGACACTTCTAAGCGCATTTATATATATCTATCTGCGTTTATGTATTTACATAAGTGTGTACATTAGGGTGGTCCAAAAAAAATTTCTAAATGGAATAAAAAATACCCCTATTTAAAAAAAAAAAGATATTTAGAACTGTCTCAAAAGTGAAGTTTTCCATGTATTTTATATTTGGGAAAAACATTTTTTCGTAGAAATGGTATAGAATCCTTGAAAATCAATACTTTTCAATCAACGAACTCTGTTTTTCTTCAGAGGACTTCAAAGAATAATAGCCAATTGCTTATTAAACTATTTTTAAATACGAATCATTTTTATTGGTCCCCTAAAAACCCAAAGAAAAATGCAAAAAATCGTTAATAAAAAAAAATAGTTAAATAAACCATTGGGTATTATTTTTTGAAGTCTCCTTAATAGAAACAGCGTTTGCCAATTGAAAAATATTGATTTTCAAGAATTCTATACCATTTCTACGAAAAAGTTTTTTCCCCCCAATAAAATATGGGCTTTGGAGCAGTTCTAAATATATTTTTTTAATACTGTTTTTTTTATTTAGAAAAATCCCAGGGGGTGAGAGCTTAACATTTTAAACTTTTTTCCTGGGAGTATTTTTGGACCACCCTAATGTACATATATACCTATGTATGTACATATGTTCCCTCGTTTGCAATAAGCGGCACAAGTATGCGTATGTGTTTTTTTATTTTTTGCATACAAATTTGTCCTATTTGCATATCACATTGTTGGAAGATGAAGCTACCTTCTGCCTTTACATTTTTACTGCATCCATCAACTCACATCTCTAGCGACTTTCTCTTTTGTTGCTTGAACGTTGCAACTTATTGCGCCTTTTCTTGAAGATAATATGTGTGCATCTGCGTGTGTGAACTGTAAATTTTTGTAAAGCGATATGCTGGCAAAAGTTAAAAAAAAAACTCCACTTTAATCCCCGGATGTAGCACACGTAGTAGTTAAGCATTGCAATGAGAATGCACTCAGGACGGTGTGCTCTCGCCTTTCTTGCGGTCTTTGCTAGAGGACTCTCCACTAACGGAAATGCAATGGCAATTAACAAAGCAAAGAAAGAAATGGAAGGTCTCCACCATCGGTGCTTAGAGGCGTAAACCTAAGTCTTTCCGCGTAAGTGAAAATCTAACGTCGGGCAGAAGGTTGAGCACTCAATGTTTTCGTACATACCAGATAACCTTTAGAACTTTAAGTCTGAAACGGATTTTGGTACTTTGGGTAGCTTTATTCAAGCCGATCCAAACGTATTCTACTGTAGTTTGATAGCATTCTGGCAATGTAAACAGATCTGTCTCCTAGAGGCATCTTCTGGATTTACACCTCTATAATAAGACCCATTATCAGCTATGCATCCGGGTAGAGTGGAGCAGTCTGTCAATCAATGGCATGGCAAATCTGCTTGCCAAACCTCAAGGAACGATCGCTTTGTGCTCTAGGTAAGCTTTCCCTTCAACACCTGGGGCTGCTCTGAATGCACTATTAAACCCACCGTCACTTAATTCCCTTATCCGGCGTGAGACTCTTAAGATCACTTGTAGACTTGAAAGAAATTGGTGCTGGTATAACCATTGTTGTCGTTGGACCACATGAAGCGTTTTCGTTAATTCTCTTTTTATGGGAAAGGTGGTACCTCAAGTGTGGTCGGTTCTACTAAATTTTTATATGAGAATTGAGTTCGGTTTTATCTTTTGCTTAAAAACTACTTGTCAAATAAAAACTTTTGGGGATGAGAAGTTAATATTAAAGGTCAATCAGGACTGTGCTGCCTCTCATTCCCATATATTAACCCAACCTCAAACAGCGTATGCCGACGGCGTATGACCAGAGTGGTGCCTGCCTACCAGTGGCTAGTCAGGCTTTGTTTACAAGCAGTGGGCTGTCTGACACACCTTCTTTCGTAGGGAAAGGATAACTAAAGACCAGTCCTATATCTCCTACTTACTGCGTTTTGAGTAATTAAAAGTCTCGTAAAATATCAACTGAGACCAAAAAATTGCTCCGGTCTCGCAAGGACGTTTAAAGATTCTACAACCAGTTTTTTTTTTATTGCAATGCTTCCAGTCCCGCATTAACAGTATTGCGGTGTTTTGAAATGCTTAGAGGTGATCGACCTTATAGGGTAGAACTCGAAAGTACGCTTGGCTATCTGAAAGCACAACCATAAATGCACTCTGCAAACCTATTTCAAGGTATGTATGTTTGTTGCAAGTTGAGGTTACTAACCTCTCAACCTGAAACATAGTAGGCCACCTGTTCATTGCAATTAAAATATTCCATCATCAAAATACATAGAAGAAACCATTGGTCCAGGCTTTTCTTTCTAATGTTATCTTTCCAATGATTATTGTAAGGAATTCCATCAGATACTCGTCGTTGAGACTTTTTCATGACTCTTAGTGCTTCAACAGAAGTATGTAGCAGAGCTCATGCTAGAAGAGACTCCAGAGCTTTGGAAGCATAAACCATAGTCAGGCAACTAAATGGTCTACATGCCCACCTGACCTGAGATTCAAGACCGGGGCGACCTAGTCTCCGATGTTCAGAACGTACTTAGATTATGGAGGGAACAATTTTCCACCCTATAGAATGGCAGTAGCGCTGAAAAGATTGAAGAAGACGAACCCGAAACCCCAGTCGGTGATGATGAAGTCGATATCCCACCGCCTGACAATGACCAGGTACGAATAGCAATAACGCGGCTGAAAAACAACGCTTCTGGAGCTGACGGCCTGCCAGCTGAGCTATTCAAGTACGGCGGCGAGGAGTTGATAAGGTGCATGCATCAACTCTTATGCAGAATATGGTCAGATGAACGCAAGCCCGACGACTGGAGTTTAAGTGTGATCTGCCCAATCCACAAGAAAGGCGACCCCGCCATACGCGCCAACTACTGCGGGATCAGCCTTTTAAGCATAGGTTATCAAGCGCCCACCGTCAACGAACTGATTGGGCCCTATCAGTGTGGATTTAGACCTGGTAAATCCACCATAGACCAATTATTCACTATACACCAAATCTTGGAGAAGACCCGAGAGAAGAGGATCGACACTCACCATCTATTTGTCGACTTCAAAGCCGCTTTCGACAGCACAAAAAGGAGTTGCCTATACGCCGCGATGTCTGAATTTGGTATCCCCGCGAAACTAATACCGCTGTGTACAATGACGTTGAGCAATACCACCAGCTCCGTCAGGATTGGGAAGGACCTCTCCGAGCCGTTTGATACCAAAAGAGGTTTCAGAAAGTACTACTCTCTGTCGTGTGACTTCTTTAATTTGTCACTGGAGAAGATAATAAGAGCTGCAGAACTTAACCTCTCTGGTACAATTTATTATAAGAGCGTGCAATGCTGGCGTATGCTGATGACGTAGACATCATCGGTATAAAAAATGTGAGCTATGTTCTGCCTTTTCCAAGTTGGATAAAGAAGCAAAGCGAATGGGTCTGGTGGTAAACGAGGGCAAGACAAATTATCTCCTGTCATCAAACAATCAGTCAGCGTATTCGTGCCTCGGCACCCACGTCACTATTGACAGTTATAATTTCGAAACAGTAGAGAACTGTGTTTATTTGGGAACCAGCATTAACGCCAATAACAATGTCAGCCTTGAAATCCAACGGAGAATCGCTCTTGCCAACAAGTGCTACTTTGGACTGAGTAAGCAATTTAGAAGTAAAGTCCTCTCTCGTCGTACAAAAACCACGCCCATCATGCCCGTGCTGGTATATGGCGCAGAAGCATGGACAATGACAACATCCAAAGAGGCGGCCCTTGGAGTATTCGAGAGTAAGATTCTCCGGAATATTTACGGGCCTTTACGCGTAAGCGACGGCGAGTATCGCAGACAATGGAACGATGAGCTGTATGAGCTTTGAAACGACATGGACATTGGCAACAAATTAAAATACAGCGGGTCCGCTGGCCCTTCACTCCAGCCCTGAAAGTATTCGACTCGAAACCCACTGGTGGTAGCAGGAGAAGAAGGAGACCTCCTCTGTTGGCACATAAGAGAAACAACTGTTGTGCTTTGGTGAACTCGGCCAAATCGCTTAGGCGACTACAGCGCCAAACAAGAAGAAGACGAATCTAGATGGTAGTTCCAACTAAGCTTCAGATTAAAGGAGATTTCAGGATATTTAACTTTGGCCTTCATTGTCATGTCAGTCGGACATGACATAACGTTTGAGATAGTAATTTGTAATTTATTGAAGTCATATGAAACAAGCGTTCCTTACAGACTAATAACAAAAATTAGGTACTTAAACGATTAATGTAAAACAAAAAGCAGGCTACAATTTAGAGATCAAGCATAAAATAAATAAACTCTTTGGAAAAGAAAAATCAAGGTCGATAGAATTCGAGATTATGTTAAATTCATTTAAAACCCTTAAAATAGGAGCATTTCTTGCATACTCCGTTTTACAATTTCCTCCATAAAAAGGCAGAGAATTACGAAGATTCCTTCGAGGAACATTGAAGTTGACCCGCTCAAGAAGAGTAGGGCAATCGATAACACCATTTATTAGCTTAAAAGTAAAAGTTAGGGAGAGCAATGATATTCGGACTTCCAGAGATTTAAGGTCTATTAAGAGCAAACGGGAATTATACGTTGGAATAGGCTCAGTGAAGTTTAGACTTCGTAGGACAAATTTAAGAAAACCCTTTTGAACCCTTTCAATCCTATTAATTAAGTTTGAATGGTATGGCCTCCAAATAAAAGAAGCATATTCTAACTTTGAACGAACAAAAGATGTGTACAACAATTTAAGTGTATAGGGGTCAGTGAACATTGAACTCTGACGTCTGACAAAACCAAGTACGGCGTAAGATTTACACCCCTATTGCGAGTGTCGACTGGCAGTAGAATAGAAATTTGTCGATCGAGTCGATTATCTTTTATTTTACTATTGTGTAACTTGATCGATACAAATTTGTACTATTGTGAATGGTTGACTGAATTACAAACAGATGTTTGTTTGTTTACATTTGTTTCTTTAGTCTTTCATTTACATCATTTTTAAAACAATTGCTTTTATTATAAAATTTAAAGAATGGATACAGTTGAAATATGGTTGAGTGATGAGGAAGATGATGTGGAAGCTAATAGATTGGTAGAGTTGGCTAAAGCAAGGAGGAAATTGGGAGATTCGTCGAATCCCTTGGAGTTGGAAGATGAAGTGTATGTACATACATATGTGAATTTTATGAGTAGCAGTTGCGTTCCAGATGCTTCACGATTTGCAGGAAAAGCTGTTTTCGCCATTAATAAATCTTATGGAAGGTGGCCCGTGGAACAGCTTCCTGTAAAAACCGCAAATCGTGAACAATCTGGAACGCAACTAGTTTAAGCAATTAGTTATTTGTACAATGATTTTGGGTATTTGTGTCCAAACGCGTGACCCTATTTCAAAATTTTAACATACGCGTGTAGTGAAAGAATTAAACTTTAATTTAAAATAAAGATTCCAAATTTCCGAGTACTAGCATATTAATAAATTATGCCGTTTTTTGGTTCTGCGCAAAAACACTG
>JAPVRG010257519.1:0-12511 GCA_029783565.1 Rhagoletis cerasi
GAATTCTTAGCCGATTGAAACTTGCTCCTACTAAAATTTAATGGGCTACAAAGCTGCATACCTAAAATTTTTCTAAAAATTCTAAATTAAAAGTTTTAATTTTGGGGAAGTTAATAAAATTTATTGAATATTTAAAATTTTTGTACAAAGTTTGATATGCGAATTTATATACATAGTGCTTGTTATATAATTTGCGAAACTTTTATGAAAAAGATATTAAACGTTAGATTAACAAAAGAAATATAGCCTAAACTGGTCAAAATAAATCGTGTCTATTATTTTTGCCTCCAGTTGTAGTTTGTTATAACTATGAATTTAATTATAAAATTTATTAATTATTTGTTTTTCAAATAAAAATTTAAAACATAACGGTTGTGTTTGCTTTTGTCACTTTTTGATACTTTCTCTGATTGGCAACTGATACTTTTTTTTCCAAACTCGCGGCAACACTGGTTAGGAGTCTTAAATTCGATTTTTTCATAAAAACATTAGATAATAGGTGCATTATAAGCATCGTTACGCAGTTCATCTAATTTTAGTTTTTTAACGGCTAAAATTGCAGCCTTAACCTTCTTTTCCGCTGCGTTGTACTGCTATTCCACGTCGCTGGCGATTCTTGTGTGGCGGACTCTCACTAGTCGACAAATTTTGACGTAATTCCGTTAACCTAAGAAAAAAAATGTTTTCTAAGCTAATTTTGGGTCGCTGAACACCTTTCGCAGTTATTTGTCAATATCTTTTGAAAAAATCATCTAATCGACGCGAGCAACCTACCGTTCGAAAGGTATTAATACCTTAAGATTTTCCCCGTAAATTTTTTAGTTTGTGTAGGGTAGAGTCTTCTCGAATTCGCATCCAGGAGTAAGAAAAAAAATAAAAAATTAAAAAAATTAAAAAAAATAAAAAAATTTAATTTCCGACCAAAAGTGTGATTTTGTGAAAAATATAAAGTTAGAATTTTTACTCAGTGCTCCATAAAATCTAAATTTCTTATCCGATTTGGATGATCTTGAACTCAAAATTTACTACAATGATTTATCTTTTAAACAAATTTGAAAAAAAATTTAAACAAAATTTTTGTTATTAAAAATAAGCATCTAAAAATGTGTGCTTTTCAAAAATGATAGAAAATTACACTTTTTTCGATTTTGGTCGCTAGTAACAGTAACAACTTTTACTTAAATCTGCACAAATTATACATTTTTGCAAAGAGTACATCAATGCCTTTCGAACGGTAGGTTGCTTGCGTCGATTTTCAAGACATTGAAGAATAACTGCCAAAGGTACCAAAAACAGGTTTTTCGAGAAAATCTCGAAAACGCTTCTTTGAAATAAAATTGGGTTTTGTTTTCTTATTCAGCGACCCAAGTGAGCCTAGAAAATACTTTTCTAAAAAGGTTAATTTTTCGTGTAAACTAGTGTAATGATTAATAATCATAATGATTATTAATTAGAGCACGTTTTTTTTGGGTAACCGTTTAATGATTAAATACCAATATTTGCACCTTTTTAATGATTAATAATTAATTACTTTCAAAAAATTAATCAATTAATTAATTTAAATTACATGATCGTTTTGTTATTTTTATTTATTTTCAACTACTTTTGAAATTTTTTAATTACATGATTAATATTTGATTAGTATTTTCAATTATTTTTAATTTTTTTAATTACAAGATTAATATAATTTTTTGATTATTTTTGATTATTTTCAATTATTTTTGTTTCTTGTTTTCAATTTTATGATTTATTTCAACTTGTGAATAATATATTGCAACGCATCAATAACATAAGATAATAACAAAAACGAAAAAAATTAAAAAAAAAAATAGCACTGGTTGCTTTGTTATTTTATTTGCTAATTTTTTATAAAAATATTGTCCATACTACAACAAAACCGCTTACCATAAATACATCAGAGTTCCAAATTTGGTGTATTTTTTTGTATTTTCATCCGAAATGATTTTTGGCGAGAATTTCGCTTAAGAACAAAAAACGGTCAATATGCAAATAATAAACATACATACCTATGTCTATATGTCAGATCTGCACCAATTTTCATCAAAAAAATTCTTTCTGAAAGTATTAATGAATAGCGAAGACAGTTGCCAATGTCTGTAGGAAATCATTCCTTGTTTGTAAACTACAGTACAAGTAATTACTCGTACAGTGAATTTGGTTTCATTTATTTAATACTAACTTATGAAAATTTGCCTGACAAACAAGCTTCATCGATTTGGAAAAATAACTGAAAATAATCACATAATAAGAAATAATCAAATAATTAAAAGCAATCGAATAACACTGCGGAACAAATTCAGGTTAGCAAAAGTTAGGTCGATTCTGAGAGTGAGGGGTGAAAATAGAGGCTAAATTAGAAGACCCGTATCGCGGCGTTTGTTTATGTTAGTTCGAATTTTTTTTTAATCTACCTTCGAACTTTGCAGTCAAATGCCGATTTTCAGCATATTGTTTATATGGTTTTTTGGCTATAACTCGTCGACTAATTGATATTTTTTCAATTTGTAAAAGCCAAATTATTGCTAGAGACCTGTGCAATAATTAAAATTTTTTAAAAAATTGATTTAGAAAATGTGTGTAGTGCTTATGAAGCAAAATTTTGGAAATTTTTTTTTCCATGCATATTTTCCACAAAACTAAGTCTTTTTTGCTTTCTGTTTGATCTATAATATGCTTCTCAGTTTCTTCAATAAATTTCATTTGAAAAGAAAACAATCATAATACAAAACTTGCTTGTACGGAATAAATAAAACCAACACTGAAAAAATTGGTACATAAGAAATGAGAAGTAAATTAATATTAAGCTGGAAAAGCTGCTGAGGCGTGGAAAGGAATGCTTCCAGTTTAATCAAAACTTGACTTGCTTTCACACAAATATTCCCACTTGATTGGTGCATCAGTACTTGTGGAACGTCTCTTTTCTAAATTCGGGGCAAAAGTTGCGGAAAAAGGAAGCAGATCAACAACCAAAAAGCTTTAAAAAACTTTTTTTCACAAATTTATCTCTTCATATTAACATTCAGAACAAAAATAAATGAAAACTCCGATTAATCCATTAATATATGTGACCCAGCCTATGAAAAGGTGGCTTATGACTCAAAACATGACATGGCATGGTTTCGATAGTTTTTGAGACGCTCTTTCACGTGGTGACAACTAGAAAGTCCTTTCTTTTTTGAGTCATAAGCCACCTTTTCATAGGCCGGGTCACATATTGTAATTAGTTAAAATTATAGAAAAAAGGTTTTCTCTAACAGCGGTCGCCCCTCAGCAGGCAATGGCGAACCTCCGAGTGTATTTCTGTCATGAAAAAGCTTCTAATAAAATGCAATCGCCGTTCGGAGTCGGCGTAAAACTGTAGGTCCCTCCCCCTTGTGTGCCAACATCAGGGCGCATGCCGCAAATTGGAGGAGAAGCTCGGACAAACACTAACATTTTGTGTAATCGCCAATCTATTCTTATTATTATATTATTATATATTAATCAATGGCTTTTATGTTGTTGCTTGCAATTAATCATTTGCCACATTAATCGAGTAGTAAATTTTAATTGCCATCCCCCGGTGACTCTTAGTTCCGCAAAAATCTCTGCAAGAACCAGCCCTAGTCTTGAATCAATTTTATTGCTGTTATTTTCTGATACAATTTGCGTGCCGCATTCCTACCTATCAGCATCTCAAGCTTTTCGCAAAAGACGTCTCTCTTCCTCCTCTTTCCCCGGCATCTCTCAATTCTTTCGAGCGTCGCAATTGGCGGCAGGGTGGCTTGGCATGCAGCGTATTTCTCTGCTGCAGCGGTGCGGCATTATTCATCATACCAGCTGTTTCTGCGTGGGTGGTAATAACTAAGTAATCACCTCTTTCGCAGCTGTGAGAAGTGATTGAGAGATGTAACCCCCCTTGCGCATTTATGTTCGGGCGTTGAGGAGATATTTGATGAAGGGGGATTGAGAGTCGATTGCGAAATTTCTCAGCTGTCTGCTTGGACGTCGAACTTTCATCGTGTTGCCTGATGCACGTTCTCTATTGCACAGAGGCGCATGCGAACCTTAGCTGCAAGTCGATGTTGGCTTCTCGCATTTTACTTGTTCTGGAACACTTGTACGATTTCACTCGGGGTTTAGTAGCAACCACCTGAAGTTAAGTGAGATGAAATGAAAATAAATGTGTTACATGAATTATTAAAGAGTGAAATGAATCAAAGGGAAAATAAATCAAACAAAGGTCTGTAGCCAAGAAAACAAAAAAAAAATCGAACACGATTATAAATGCGATAACTAATAATTAAATTTATTACTCATCGATGAATATATCGATATAAGTTTGTATCTATAATTATATCAATATTGATTTCACTAAAAAGATCAATTTTTTTCGATAAATATTTCGATATATATGTATTTTAATAAATGTATCGGTACGTATGTCGATAACAATTCCGTCAAATTTAAAATATCTACTTCCATAACAGTTTCGATAAATATGCCGATTAATTATCGATCGACAGTCTCGATAACAATAACAAGTCCAAGTACCACTGCTATCCTAGCATTTATACACAATTTAATACATGTTCGCATTCAAGATTTCTAAACATTCTGCTTAATTTTTGGAGAGCATAATATTGGATGTAATACTCTAGATAATTTTCTCTCAGTGTACGCCAAGCCAAAATCGAATTTTTCCCACTTTACGTAACCTGCTGCTCTACTATTTATCCATCTCTTCGCTGCCTCTTTATCTCTTTAAGTTAAACCAAGGGAAGCGTTGGAAAGCGCGTCTGGTATTTCAACACCAAGTAGTGCTAGCAAAAATCTAAGATAGACATGCAGATATAGTCGCAATGGCACTACTTGTAATACTCGTTGTACGCGTTGCCCGCCCCAACGCTGCACCAACTCCACGGACTAGTCAGATATTTAGTTGTGGAAAGTGGCAAATCACAAGGGAGTGCAACCCAGCACCTACCGCCAACTACAGGCTTAAATATATGCAATATGCAGCAGCAGCGCACTATCAGCTCGCAATCAGCCAACGTGGAGTGCGTTTTGTGACAGCCAGCCAGCTCAGCAGATACTACACGGAACATACATAGAAACACAGAGTGGAGACTTGCTTACTGATCACCAGCAAGGAGAGAACCTTTTTAACGCGCATAAAAGTTGTTTGTTTTATGCGGCTGTCCGCCCCCTTCGCAGCCCACACACAGGTACGCACGCCGAGCACTCGATCGATCGATGGACTGTGGCGGTCTAGTGGACGACTCGTTTGTTGGTTGGCCGCATTCGTTAGGGCAGGTTATTTAGCCACCGGTTGCAGGTACGCGTCACAGCGATGTTGCAACTTGCAACTGCTGGTCGGTGAGTTGGCTGCTGCTGCTGCTGGCAAAGTGTGTAGCCGCATAAAAGCCGCTTATCGCATTTTAGTAGTGCAGCGATTTATCAAAGTTTAACATAGACTTTAGTTGGCGAGCGAAGCAGATAGCAAGAAGGCAGACAGCAAACAGCAGACGTACAAGCAGTCAAATTGAGACAGGAAAGAAACCGAAAAAATAGAAAACGTCATTGGAAAACTGCAGCGGGCATGCATGCAAGTTGCTTGGTAGTTTCGCTCGTTGACTGCGCATAGCAACCCAAATATCAAAATGTGTGCCTAAATACCTGCGACGCCTCATACCTTTGTCCATGGCAAAGACAGCGTACTTAAGGTTACAAATCATTTTTATTTGCTTTTCTTGTGTCGCCAATGAAAATACTACGCAAAAACAACAAAATAACTTGTTGCTTCTCATGCGCGCATCGCTCGTTCGCATCGCTTTTAATGTTATCAATTTTCGATATCTGCGCAATGATATATGAGCAGCGAGTGCGTTAATGCTGATAATTTCATTTGATGTGCGACAGCACAAAGGCGATTGTTGCTGGTAGAGTTGTTGCATGCCGCTGTATTTTGCCCGTCATAGCTGCATTACCGCCGTGCCGCTTTTGCTTGTAGCTAAACGTATTTATTTATGCGCGACCGTGTCCGAGAGTCAAGTTTTTTATTACATGCATACTTATCTGCTGATTTTTCGCTTGCACTATGTAAGTTTTGATTTGGCATTTCCGCTGTGCATATTTGAGAAAGGAACTGCTTACTTTCGGCAAAAATCGTATGAAGATCGCTGTAATAGAATTCCAAATTTTGCGGAAATACTATGAAGATGCAGATAGTGTTATGCCCATGGAGTTTTCTTAATTGAGGCGCAAAGTTTCCTGCGCGCTACAGAAAGTTTGACTGGCTCCAGAGGGATTATTTTTATTAAAAATAGCCGCAAGGAATATAAAATGGATTTATAAGTCTGTGGAATTAAAAGTCCGCAATATCAAAGTTTTGCTAACCAAGAAGCATCTAAGTAAATTGTTGTATAAAAATCAGACACCTCTATATTCTGATTGTCTGTAAGATAGTTCCGTTGCGGCCCGCATTTGAAGTCGAAATCTGCGTCTTGCAGAAACTGAAGCTAGTGTCCTCATTCAAAACTATTTTGAGCGAAAAATCACTACGCCATCTGAGCTCTTCAACTTATACACCCGTACAATCATTTGTCGTTTTGATTGATACCAAAATACTTCTCCGACTGCCTCTCTCCTTCGAAAATTCCTGAAATTATTCCTTCCTTATTCATTCTGAGCTGGGTCCCTTTTATTTTATCGTGAAGGTCATAGCTTCCATTGCCCAACCATAACTGCAGAAGTAATAGATTTCGTACGTACGAAACGTTAAAGCCAGCGAAATACAGCTGATTCTTTCAAAAAAGTGAATCTCGTTGTCTACAAACTCGTTTGAAACCCAAGAATTGTTGGATTCGGCGGCTGTGGACAGCTCAGCCAGCAACCTGCCAGCTCACGGGACCGTGCTCAGTGGCATTATTTCTATTCACACTTTTTAGTAAAATACGCCACTGGCGTGGAGAAATGCTACCTTAATATCTGAAGTAGATATGTATACTCCGTCACCAGCTTACAGTCCCCTTCATATCATACCTCTCAGACGTGTCATTCGCAGAGTCGTTGAGTCCGCCTATCTTATTCCTACAGTGGCGAACATAAAACAATGTTTGCTGCTTTAGTTTCAGCACAGACCTCTGCCTGACAAATGCTGCAGTAGTCGCTAAGCGTACATACGTGTATGGCTGACCAATCCCAAGCTCCGGCCAAATACCGCAGCTTTCACTCTTTCACTCATTTGAAATCGGTTCGTAAAGCATTAGTAGGTATGGTGATTGGATTGGAGTTCCTTCTTCCCCCCGTCATGCTCTAATATGACTTGTGGACCCTTATTAAAACTGATCTACAGAATTATATTGCCTAGCTTTCCGGTAAGCTCACGTAAATTACTGTTGCCTTTAGTCTGACTGCCAATTTCTCAGCCGAGCCCCGCGCAACTGGAATATAGGTTTAGAACCTTGCCTTAGAGTTGCCTTTTTTGACGTTTATCCATTTTTGTCTCGCCAATCACTATACGAAGGCGCAATAAAGCAATAATGATATAAGGGCTGCTGAAAAGATCCTATGCGTCAGGGAGTATCTTATCATACCGAGCTTTTTCCTGCAAGCGTAAAAGGCATTTAAGGTCTTCATAACTTTTTCTTTCACATTCAATCTCCCAGATCTTTTATGTTAGTTCCGACAAAACAAAAATGATATAGGCATCCTTTTTCCTGTATGGGATAGAGACCAAGATGGAATCTTGTACGTTCGCGTAAAACGCCCCAACCCGTCTTCTCTGCGTTTTTTTTCAAATCTAATCTCTTTTGTCTAGTTGTGAATGTATTTCAATGTCTCCTGTCAGAGAGATTATTATTGTGCTGTTCGGTCGTTTGGCCTGGCGCAGACAAAGAGTTTATAGCTGTGCTATTATTATTATTATTACGTCGGGTATACTCGCGCTGCGACCTAAAAGATCTATTGCGCTAAACCCTAATTGTAGTCACTCCAACCTTAGGCTCTTTAAGAAATTGAGAACATTGGAGGGTGCCGTGTTCCAAATCTTGGATGGAGAAGATAATCGTTCCCCAAGGTGTATCAATCTGTGATTCATGATACGAGGCTATCTGACAGGGCACTGCAAGTTAAGGTACCGTCTGAACAAAATGGGGCTTTCTGTAGAAACGGACTGCAGGTTCTGTGGGCTGGTGGAGGAAACCTCAGAGCACATTCTGTGTGACTGCCCACGTATAGCTGTGCTAAGAGATGAACTGACCAGCCAGCTGATAAGCGCTGATAGAACAAAAATAGCGAATGTAAGCCAGTGCGCACTTCAATTAAAAATAAATTAATGTGCGCATCTGCGTACATGTACTCGTACTGAGTTGGTTCCATCAACGCTTATCATCTAGCTGATCGGCTCATCTCACAGCTCAGCTACGAGTATAAGCCCAAAGTGTGCATGATTCCTTATATGCCAATTCTAGGTAAATTTTGTCATTTCCATATAAGATTTTTGAAGCTAAGTTTCTAAAAATTGTTTTATTTTTGAATGACTTTAATCTATGGAAAACGGAAATCTACACGCAAAATGCAGAGGTAGCCAATGGGAGCCACTTTGGAGTGTAATCATTACCTCCCGCGAAAAAAAAGACTATAGCTGCATCAGAAACAAAAACTAATTTCAAACACATTTGTGTTTTCTTATAAGTTTAGTTACAATTCTGCACCTCCTTTGCGTTCTTAACTCAAGCGTTCTAAATAGACCTGAGCGCCGAACTTGATATGCATACATAAAAATATAGTTCTATGCATTTTAAAATTGTATCTTGACCAGTTTCGTAAATATTTGTACATAATTACTGATATGATTATTTATAGATTTTACTCAATTACATGTAACATATTCGCTTCAAACGCATGCTATTCAACAGCAAATTAATCACTAATAGATAGAGCATTAAATTCTGAAGAAACCCTACCATTGACCAAGGTTATACCATAAAATGCCTCTGAGCTGTAAAGTTTTAAAGAAAACATATCAAAGTTTACCTGTATTTTATATGGGAAATCTTTGAACGCCTTGGGCGAGTACTTAATGTTAATATTAAGAGTTCAAATTTTCAGGGAGTTTTTTTTTAAGTATTTTCCACAAAATTTCGAGGTGGGAGTGAAAAAAACAATAGTCGCAAAAAAACACCCTAATGTACATATATACATATAAGTTGTGCATACATGCATACATACATACATACATATGTATTTTTATGAGCTTATTCAATTTTTTTTCTGCTCTATTTAACATTTATTTTCTTTTTTATTGCATGTAAATTTAATGGTTTTATAATTTTTATGCTGCTTGCTGCTTGATGACCTTTTTGACTGATACAAATCAGAAGTTTTCAATGCACGAGCTTATCAGTTGTGTGAGTATTGTGTTGGAAATTTGTATTTTCGTTTTAACAATCCGTTTAATCCAATTTAAATTGCAGCTACACATACATAAATATATCATTGGAAACAATACAAATATAAAACGAAATAGAAAAACGGTAGAGTAAACCACAAAATTGATTTTGAAAAAACAGTCAGAAAAAAAATTAGCTAAAATAAAGTCAGAATATTTATACTTACAAACAGGTGGTGAAGGGGGCCAATTTTATGCATTCGGGGAAAATGGTTTTCTTTAAATAAACTTTTAAATTATTATCAAAACACAAAATAACCTCTCATCAGGCTAATAACGACTGCACTACTCCGAGGCATGCAAGGTGTACAGTCCAGTAGCTCGTTTCTGTAGCAATTCTCTACCAAGGCGAATTCATATATCTTCTCTAGTGTTAATGAGTAGTAGAGAAGAGTTACAGAAACGAGCTACAGTATAAGAAAGACGAAAAAATTGTGTGAATTAAAAATAAGTAATTAAACAAAATTTTGTTAAGACAAGCTTTTATTAATTGTTGATCAAAAACGAACTAAACGGTTAAATTATATCGACCCCAGCACCACTTGCAAATATCTCGACTCCTGCGCCACCTATCGGTCAAATTTTTTTTGGGGAGTTATTCCTTTTCATGTAAGTAATCCACGTTAGAAATATGAACTGAATCGAACCGTAAATACGTGTTTTACAAATATCTCGACTCCTGTTCCCCCTAGCGAATTAATTCATCTTTCATATTGCATTGCCATCGGGTTCTGAGCTAAGTTTAAAGCTCCAAGTCTGTAGGTCATCGGGAGGTTGGTCACAACTAGATTTCAAGGTTTGATTACAGACAGGTAAACCTTAATAAAAGCTTGCAAAAATGATTACTTTCTACATCACCAGCAGTACACCATAGTACTTCAGCAAATCAAATTGTAAAAAATTCAGTTCAAAGAAAAATGTTTCGTTCTAAAATGTTTTTAAGGCATTTTATTCAAACCCCTACCTAAATAAAAAGCTAAGAACTAATTTCCTCAAAGAAATTGTATTTTGCATTGCCATAGTAATTTTTTAACGTAGTTTGCCGTTTACAATTTTTTTAAATATTAAGGATTAAGACTACTTATACCTTTCATAAGTAAGTTGCGGTCCGAAGTCCATTATGAATATTTACATAATTTAAAAAGGCTAAAAAAAGCCACAAAGCTAGACCTAAAATTCTGGGGCCATAGCATAAAATGTTAACATGGTCACACTGGTCCAGATCATTTGGTATTTGATTGGACTGCACACAAATATTTCACAACCCTTTCCAAAGGAACAACCTGATGGTGGCTAGTCACTGCGTTCAATATTTCTATTCTATCTATTTTTGCGGACGGTGGAGATTTCTTCGACTAGCATACAAACCGAAAAGTCCATTCCTCTGCCAAATTCGGTCAGTGTTTTTTGCAGGCTGAAGTATTTGCTTTCAGAGAGACGTATAAAACAGTTTTAGCATCAGAACGAACAGAGCAGGCATTGCTATTTACTCGGATAACCACGCGGCGATTAAGACCTAACAAAAATCATAGTAAAAAGTAAGTTACGCCTCTAGCTGGTAGGCATATCCTTGAACTGATCTGTGTGTCGGGGCGAAGTAGAATTCATAGAAGTTCTGGCCGATATGGTATCCCAAAACGGGTGGGCTCCGGCTGATGCGTATAGCGCTCTTTAATCATGTGTTGATTTGACAGTGACAACTCCTTCCCGCTGGAAGTCTTGAGAGAAAGTCAGTATCATATCTCCGCTTGTACAACGTTGGGAAATATTTGCAAACTTATTTTCAATGTTGTGCCCAAACAGTGCGTTTATTGAAAAGTCATCTTGTCTGACGAAGTGCATTTTCAGCTCGGCGGCTATGTTAACAACAAAACTGCCGCAACTGGGGTCCGAAAAATCCGCACGTTATCGTGGAGAAGCCAATGCTGCTGGAAACGCCACTTCGGTCAACGGTGGGCGTAACAGAGGAATGATAAACGATTTTTTGTGGCCGGAAGTTGAAGACATGTACTTGGACAATCTTTAGTTTCAGCAGGATGGCGTGCCATGCCAGACAGCCCATGCCACAATTGATCTTTTATGCGCCAAGTTCCGTAATCGTGTTATCAGCCGTCTCGGCGATGGCAATTGGCCACCTCGGAGCTGCGATTTGACGACGTTAGACTTTCTTTATGGGGTGCCATGACGGACCAATGTTATGCTAACAATCCATTAACGATGCAGACCCTTAGGATGAATACCGTGCAAGCCATTCGTGAGATAGAACCAGAAACCGTCAACAATGTCTTGGAAAACTGGATTAACAGGACCCAATACTGCGAAGCCAGTCAATGTCTGCTCTTTCGAATAAACCAATAATATAACGAAAAAATTGGTTCATGTTCTTTCTTCTTGAATTTTTAGAAATAAACCACTGTATGGACAAATCTCTTTATCAAGGGCCGCATGTCTCACACTCATAAAATATAACTAACCGCACGTGGAGAGGCCTATAACCTTGTAGGGTCCGTAGAAGTTCGTGGCTCACCTATTGTGAAGGATGGACTTCAGCTTGGAATGGGAGAGGTAAGATATGTCTCGACTAAATACCGTTTTCAAAGACATTGCTCGGAAGAGAATACTCCTTGTCGTAGCTGTAAGTTATCAGATACAGAAAAAAACTTCCCAGCTTTAGGTAAGACCAGCGTGAGGTTTCTAAGGCAAGCCTTTCTTTCGTAGTTTATCAGTAATATTTAAGTGATAGAAAGCCACAGCAGCCGCAGATTTTAAAAAAATAAGCGACTTGAAGCATATCGAAAATTGTTCATGCTATTTCATCTCTGTATTCATTAACCCACCAACATCTACATCTGTACATAAATAAATGTTTATTTTTATTAAAATAAATTTAACATAAATTGCAATTTCAGATTTGTTTTTTTTTTCTCGCTTCTGTGATAAAGTGCTGTGACATTTAAAACGTGATTTGCAGCTTTAAAAGTGCCGTGTTTATCTACTGAAGTGAGCCTTGCCATGCGATTTCCCTTCAACTGCCAACAGCGAAAAATTACAAATTAT
>JAPVRG010257530.1:0-21234 GCA_029783565.1 Rhagoletis cerasi
GTTGACGGTGGGCTTCAGTCTTTCACACAATACGCTCGATAGGACCTTATAACATATGCTTAGAAGGCTGATACCGCGGTAGTTGGCGCGTATGGCGGGATCGCCTTTCTTGTGGATTGGGCAGAGCACACTTAAATTCCAGTCGTCGGGCATGCGCTCATCTGACCATATTCTGCATAAGAGTTGATGCATGCACCTTATCAGCTCTTCGCCGCCGTACTTGAATAGCTCAGCTGGCAGGCCGTCAGCTCCAGCAGCTTTGTTGTTTTTCAGCCGCGTAATCGCTATTCGTACCTCGTCATAGTCAGCCGGTGGGACATCGACTCCATCATCCTCGACTGGGGTCTTCTTCTAAATTAGTTTAGGAAAAAGAGAAATAATTATATATAATAATAAAGAAATTGACATTTTCAATACCTATGCGTCTTTGTGAACTAAAAGAAATATGTATTTTTTAAATCTACGGAGTTTTCTCTTTCATTTGATACCGATATCGTTGTTCTACATTACACTGAATATTTAATTTTTTTTTTTTTTTAATTAATCAAAACCCTGAAATTTCAAATGCCTTCAAAAGGGAATCTAAAGTCAGAGAGGAAAACTAAAAACGCAGTTTTACCGCGAGTTGCAAACCGGTTTTGAACCGAACGCCGCTTTTTGCGGGCTTCGTACAGAACCACGCACCGAACCGTTTTTATTTTGAAATGTCAAAACTACAGCGAAAACCACTCCAAAAAGTGGTTCGGTTCAAAATGAAAATCCACTTAAGCATTTTTAAGGTTTTGTAATACACAATTTTGTCTAAAAATGCAACCCTTATGGTAAAACTTTTAACGTTTTTTCGTTATGATTTCAATAACCATTCAAAATTTTACGAAAATTTTAATTCATGCATTTTTGTGGAAACTTTGGCCGAACATTAAGTATTAAATTATTACTGCATGCACACATGCCATAACAAGTTTTTTATGTTTTTTTACAAAAATACTTATATAAGTTTATGTTGTTTGCCGAAATTTATGTTTATTTTTTGCTTTTTTATCAATAAGAATACTGCATTTTTAAAAAGTAATTGCTTGTTTATTACTTGGGCCCTTGCAAATGTTCGGTTCGGTTCGGCTCCGGTTCGGCTTCGGCCGAAATTGGCCGAAGTTCGGTTCGGTTCGGTTCGGCCATAAAAATCGAGGCTCGGTCGTTCTCTACCTTAGTCTCACAAACCCTCCAGCCCTGAAGAGAAGCGACTGTTATGCTTAATCGAACTCGGCCAATATCACTTAGATGGAATGTCTAAAACTTCGTACAGTTAACTTCTGAAATTGCGGTAAGATTCTGCTGCTCATCAGCTCTTCTTCCAGGTGGGCCTTAATTTATCATGCCCGACTCCGATAAGTTTTTTTGAAATATCAATTTCTTAAAATTCAAAGAAATCTGGGTCAGTGCGTTCATAAATCGAATTTGGTTTAATGATCTTTTAAGGAATCATTATTGGCCGATCATCTACGCGATTATTAATTTTTCTAGCGCTCTGTTTTAAATTTATGTAGTTCGCTTGTCTAGCCGATTAAGTGTGACTTGTGGCATGCATATATTCCATTATAATTAGGGCCGCATTTTGCTTTTAATTTTAGGTTAGGTTAGGTTAGGTTAGGTTGAAGTGGTTGCTTTAGCCCTCAATTGAATCCGTTGTGACACCACACAGGGTCCTTGCATTACGCATATATAAACAATATTTGGACTTGAATAATTTGAGCAATCGCCGTGTATTTATCACTGCTACATCGCTCAGCCCCTAAAGTGCCAGCATCCATGAACTTCAACTTGCTCCTCCAAAGTACAGGAAATTCGCAGTGTAAGTGCCTTATGAATTCAGGCTCTTCCCCGTTTTTGCAGCTTCTGCAGAAGTCATACGGCACTCGCAGTCTATTTGAGCGCTTTTTAACAAAGATGTGGCGTGTCAGCAGACTCGTCGCCAGGAAAATTTCTGCTCCGGGATCTTTTCAAGTCCCATTCTGGCCACCTAAGTTATGACGTATTGTAAGTGTAAGATGTTTCCACCATCCAATTGTTGCTGAGAATAAGAATTATTGTATATTGAGCTTGTAGCGAGCGATATGCCCTGCCTTTTCCAAGATGGCGAAAGTGCTCGTTCCCGAAATTATTGCCTCGTATGTCCTTATGCCTCTCCACCCATATTAGTTAGGTGAAAAGTAAGCTGTTCTGTCATCACCTAAAGTGATCTACGGCAATTTACTACCATTTCTGAATTACTTGTGGCAAAGTTTAGAGCTTTTAGAACAGCCTGACTGTGCGAGAAAATATAAAAAGTATTCTGTGCGATTGCGCTTGTCCACAAACACTCAACATGTTCCTCTATAGTCCCCCAAGTTCGGCTTGGAAATCACTGCAGTGGTTTTGTAGGAGGAACGATTTTTGTAGTCTTAGTTCTTGCGAATATAGGCATCCGCGAGCCATGATGTCGGATCTGTCAACGTAAAACCGCACAGAATCAGTAAGTTCCGGAATGTATTGGGTCCCCGCGCCCTGTTAGGAATTTGTACTTTTTGTCGAAGGTTATGGTTGTCCGTTTTTTCGCCAGGTGAAGTATATTACGAATTGACAAAAGTGTAATCACTGTGGTGATTCGCTCTCGAATTGGTTATTTGTCTTAAAACAAATTATTGCAATTTACCGCTAGAAATATTTATCAAAAATCCAACGCTCAGGGAAGCAGGTGCGCATCTTTATTTAATTCCAAAAAAATCATAAAAATCAAACAGATAAAACACGATCAAAACTTCAATCAACAGCCATGTAACAGCTGATTGCGATGACGCCATTTTCATGCCAACGCGCCAGCGGGGTCAAAAAGTCCCAGTTGAATCATGAAGCAATCAACAGCAATAAAGAACTGATTTTATATAAAGGAAAGCAAAAAAAAAACAAAACATACATAACAGAATATCAAAAAAAAAGTATGACTATGTGATATAAAACCACGCAATACTATAAAAGTCAAACAACAACAATAAAACACGCAAAAAATGAGGAGTATCGTAAAACAAAACGCTTGACAGTCGAACGCTGAGTGCAGCAATCAAATAACCAACTTGCAACAACAAAATAATTGCGCAAGTTTAACTGCAGCACTGCTCGAAAACAACAGCAGAAATCATCAAAAATAAGTCGAAAAGCAATATGATCTACAAATATTGCATTCAGACTTACATATGTACTCATACATAGTATGTATGTACGTACATAACACACCGAAAAATCCAATAACAGAAAGAAATTTTTATCGATAGCAGCTGCTGCCGGCGCGGCGCTGTGTGCTTGCAACCTTCTCCTCAGGTCAGTCGAATGCAGTGCGTTTTTTGTGTGTTTTTGGTTTCTTGTTGGTTGTTGACTGCTGGTTGTTGATTGTTGTTGTTGTAGCAAGTTAGGCAAGGTGCCACATAATTCACGCTTCATTTGCCAATATCTTTGACGATTGAATTCAATTCGAAATGGGATGAAAAATAAAAATATGTAACTCTAATGGCAGGTATACTCGTACAAGTAAATGTAAGTGAAATGAATTTGAGAGAAAATTGAATTAAACGAAAGTGAAATGCATGCAATCAATAAATACATACATACATATAAGAAGATATGGGCGTAAAAAATATATGGAAGGAGATTTTAATAACCTAATACAAGTAATTTTATACAAATCTAAATTATCGAGTGCTCAACATTAATTGAAAACATTTTTCAAAATTAAAATGCGTTGAAAACTTAATTGGTAAAGTATTCAATAGCTAAAAAATTTCAAAATACACGAATAAATCAATGTTCTCACGAAACTAGGGGCCATATATAGTAAAACTGCGTTTTTAGTTTTTCTCGCTTACGTCAGGGTTTTTTAAAGGACTTTGAGATTTAAAAAATATGAATAATTCAAAAAATTATTTAAGAAATTCAGTGTCATGTGGAATGGGTATCAAATGAAAGAGAAAATACTGTAAAATTAAAAAAAAAATTAAATAGGGATTGGAAATGCCCTTCTAATAATTTTTATTTTTTTAACCTACTAAAGTGAAAGGTATGAAATTCGAGGATGTGTTCACGTGCGTATTAGTCTTTAACGTATAAAATAAATATAGCGAATTTTCAAGGATATTCAAGGATGAAGTTTTAGAAGGACATTTTCATTACCTTCTCGCTCTTATGCATAAAGATATTTAATCTTTTTCAATTATAAAGAAATTTCTCTTTATTTGATACCCATATTGTTATTCTACATTGCACTGAATTTTTTAAATAATTTGTTGAATTATTCATCTTTTTGAAATTTCAAAGTCGTTTTAAAAAAATCCTTACGTCATAGAGAAAAACTAAAAACGCAATTTTACCTTATTTTGTCATTAGTTTTGCGAGTATATTGATTTACTTGTGTGCAAAATTTACTGTCGCGCGGTGTTATCAACAAAAGCTGGGGGTCTACTCTGTATTGCGATTCGAAATAAAAATCATTCGGATTCGGAGGCTTGACACTAGGAATTTGTATTAGTCCGTGTCGCCTTTCGAATCGCATTGGCTTTCGAATCGCAATACAGAGTAGACCCCCAGGTCTCATGGAAATTTTCGATAAACTAAAAAAAAAAATCGTTATATCGCGCGTAAACAAATTTTTCTTATTCGTCCGGTAATGGAAACTTATCAAATCTCATAGATCTTGAACCGTTGAATCAGAATCTGAATATATAATTAAAAATTGTCGTCCATTTTTCATTTTTGCGTACCAAAACCTCGTAAAAGGCTATTAAAATTAAGACTTTTGAATTCTGGTATAAGATTTATGTAGATTGAATTACCCAAATCTATATCAAGTCACATTCGCTGGACAAACCCATTTTTTTTAGATTAAACCAAATAGTAAATCTCTTGTACAGAAAACGAGAAAAATTTAAATTTTTTTCAATTATTTGGTTCTTAAGACCGTGTCCACACGATTGGTGCATTTTTACAGATTTGTACATTTTGTCAGTCAAAGAGTGGTGTTATCGAGAAATTTTGTGAGTTCAACTCAATAAAAAAATTTCCAAGCAACACTATGTAACTGTCAATATGTACAAATCTGTATAAATGCACCAATCGTGTGACTTCGACTTTAGAATGCGAAAGTGGCTAGATTTTACTTTTGAGTCTCAAATAGCCTACCGTTTTCGTGAATTTATTTATAAAGATTTTTTTTAGAGAATGAGTTCCCGAATAGATCAATTCCGAACATTGGCAGTGATAGTGTTCGACGCTTTTGATTTTGCTTCGTCTCGGCAGTTTCAACAGACGTCGTTTGTTGGATCGGCTAACCCAGAATAAGTTGAGTTAGTAAAAATTAAGTTAACATTTCAGAGATAAAAAAAGATTTTCTACTGCTAGCAATAAAGCCTCTTAACTATTGGCACAACCGGTCTAGCCTAAGAAATCTTAAAACAGTTAGAAGTGACCTGAGTTTATGACTTGAATTTCTTTTTGTAAACAGTAAGTAGCATTGCCAAAACTCATTGAAACTTTATAGGCTACAGCCCTCTCTAACGCATTATTTTACAGCAGAGTTAGGAGAAGTTATTCTTGAGACTCGAAAGTCCTATTCAACTGACCGAGCTTAAGTCACTTTCGACGTCCAGAGCGACCAATGATGAACGGTTGTGGAACCAAATGAGAAGAACCATTCCACCACCTTCTGGTTAGTGCGTATTGTCTATCGTCCATCTCGAAAAAAGTGGATCTTCTTGCAGTATCGATAATTTTTTGAAACTGGTACGTCAAAAGCTTCACGCATAGATATTCCGAGCTATACACCACGCAGAGAGATCTAAATGAAGGTGGAGAATCATAAGTCGCCTCCTCTTGCCGTCTGAGCGATTCTCTTGAGTCAATATACTATTTTAAGTTCAAATATCCCATCTGCCAACCAATATAGGACCGCAATGCCGCTTTCTTTTTTTGTGACACTCTACTTGATGGCGTGTTCAGAAATTAGAAGATCTTGTGGTATCTCATCTTAGATCTGTTGTTCTATACCAGCAGAAGTGTTCAATATTTATTTTTATTTACAAAGATATCAAGCCGTTACCGCTAGTAAATCGTAAGCGATTTTTTTTTTGCAGAAATTCATCTGCATCAAAAAAAATTTCGAAAAATATGTCGCTTTAGTGTTTTTTGGCGGTTAGGGCTCGATATGTTTGAGCAATTATTAATCGGATATATAACGACAAAAAAAATCGACCTTGTAAGTTGATACCCATTCCATCTTTATAAGGAAGTGTTAATAAACTACTTCTTTATTTTATCCAACAATCCATTTGAGAAGTTTTTAATAAATCTTAAAACCCTTCTGCTCACAACTCACTCTTTTCTCTCCCCCCTCCAACCACGGTTCTAACTAGTTTTACATCAAAGGGAAGAAATACTTATGTTTTCTATCCCCAACTGAACTTTCTATTCAATTTTAAAAACATTCAAGCACTTTCAAATAAATTTCTATAAATAGCGCTGAAAGCAGACCAGTGGTCCATTCTCTTAACAAACAAAAAAAAAAAACGTTTTATTTTCGTACCACCATCAACGAATTCCTTACAACCACATTAACCTATGCGCCAATTGTGGTGCAATCGTCGAATTACAAGCAACAGGTGTTTGAGCCGCAACTGAGTGGCTAATTGTGAAAATGCAGCAATACTTGTGGCAATAGCAACAACAGCAGCAACAGCAGCAGTTGTTGAGGAGTGAAAATTGCAATCTCTGTACGAGTTAGAGGTAAATTGTACAGAGCCATAGAGCGGTAATTTACTAGAAGTAGCACTACAACAACAGCAACGGCAAATTAAGAAAATGCAACAAAAGTAATTGCAAATAATATCAAACCAAAAGTGAATTAATCGAAAACCAAAATAATTGTAAGTAAAAGCAAACAATCAAAGAGGTCGCCTACAAAAAATGACCCAAAACAATTTACCTCAAAGTGGTGAGCTACTGCATCGAAGCGCTGAATAGCTAATAGTTATTGGAATGACTGAAGAAGGAAGGGAACGTTAGAGTGCTTCAACTGAAGCTTTTGTTACGTAGCAATGCGAAATCAAAATCGTATAAAATAGGTAAAACAGTTTTCACTCCGCTCAGTATTAAAGAAAGATAAAGCCTTTAACTAAATTATGCGCAGTTAAAAATAAAACCTAAATTATTAGCACACTTCAGTAGCGATTCTAGTAAATGTAGGCGTCTAAGTATACATCAGAGACAGAGGTTTTTATTGTCAAAACCATTTCAAAATGGTGCTTTTTCGATTTGAGTAATATCTGATGAAAAGTGTGGCCGTTAGAGGCGGAAAAATATACGTCTCAAGGTGGCTTCAAAAGAGTCTAAGCGGCCCGCATTTCTTTTTAAACGATTCACTTGTTTAGGTGTTAAATGTATACCCTTCGAAGATGAGTAGGCTCCTGTGAAGGCACTGCAGGTAAGCCATCTGACTAACACGACCTTTTAAACATCAGCTAGCAGGAGAAAGCTACAAAGCATAAAATCCTTCTCGGACAGTCGTGGGACTTACATTATCTAGATCAGTGACCCTACAATTCTAAGTGTCTTAGAGTGTGATTACATTCTCTGGGGCTAAGTGCGTCCGGCATGCGTCAAAAATAAAACAAAAACTGTCCCAAAAGCTGAGCAACAGATGAGTTGAAAAATTAGCTAAGAACTACATCAGAATGAGTGAATGGCATTCTCGCCAAAGTGAATCCAAGAGTCATGCACTTTCGTCCCCCGTCTCCCTTTAGCTTGCATCTCTGGCTTTGATGACCTACAACAAGGTGTACTAGGTGTCCTGTCTTGGTTGGTCTATTCAGAGTATACGTATTGCCATAAATGCTGATTAAAGGTCACCATGACTGGAATTGTTTCCTGTTGCTTGGTTTTGTGTTCGTGTCCGCATACAGACCGCGGACTTGTCACTCCTCTGAATCCTCCAAACTTCCGATAGTTATAAAGTCAGTAAAAATCTACCGGAATATAAAAAATTTTAAACGTCTTGTGCGAACTCAGCGACTAAAGAGCAAATCAGCAAGGCGACGGAGCGGAAGGGGTATACGGAGACAGTTGAGAACGATATAAACTGTGGATAGGTTAGATTGAGGTTGTGGTGGTTTTTCAAGCTGGCCACATCTGGACAATACAAATGAGTTATTGTGACCGAAAATGATGTTGATGTTTCTTACAAAAGATCGCCCCTGCGACTTTTTCGTCAAGTTTCAACTCATATGTGTAAAAGTTCACCGTTGCTTCCTCCAAACTACTACCCGATTTGAACGAAAAATGAGCTGATTGGTGGCACTCAAGTCACGGGGCGTTACCAGGAAGAAAGCCGTAGCCTCCAAACAAACTAAAATATCCAATTACTATCTTAGCTGAATCCTCCGCTAAGTTTTGCAACAGCTCTTGCGGCACCTATCTTGCCTATGTTGTTGAAGGACGCTAAATTAGGACTCACGTTCTGTATAATGCCTTTTGCACTGCTTCCTCTCATTTACTTCAGATGTATCTCAAACAACTACAGCGTCAGAGGCCAAACCGTGATCAGTTTCACCATGATTGGAAGAAAAGTTTAGTTCGTGACAAAGCCAATATCGGAGGTTCTGGAGGAAAAAGCTATCAAAATGGCATCTCAAAAGCTAAGTATTAAGTATTGAACTGGATTACAGTTAAGAATTTCGGTAAGGATCCTAAGAAGAAGTATACTTTGTAACTGACTTTGGGTCAGGACCTGGGGTCTTTATCGTAGTTAATGAGGATAGGCTTCACTTTTCTCTTTGGAATATGCTTCGGTCTTTCAGGCTGAGGTCACTCCTTGTCAAATTTGGTTTGGAGACAAACCGTTTTCGGCGTTGTGCCATCTTCATGTCACTCTTCGAAAAATCGTTGCATAATACATCGTACTCTTACGCTGTCGGAAACACCAACAACCAAAATGAAAATACACTCTGTCCATATTTATCGTAACGCTTGTAAGAAATTATGCAAAGACATTCAGAAAAAGTGATTGAATGGATAACACTTAAATACTTACCCCCTTATTCATAAAAAATAAAATAGGTTTAAAGAGCTCTATAAAGTGACATTTTCATACGTTTTTCAATTTATAAACCTTTTTTAAAGCTATGTTATTTTTTATGAGTAAGGCGGTTAGAATAAATCAAAAAATTATTTACTGGTTGAGAAGTCTAAATATACAATATACAGGCATGAGCATGAAAGAAAATACAAACTCATATTCCTTCATTGATTATTGTTGCATACTTCTTGGCGCTTAACTAAATAATATAGCAATGCCACACTGAGTGAGTGCGTCGCACACTTACACGTCATGACTTTAACAGTTTTCTGAAAATACGCAACTTTGTAGAAATAAAAAAAAAAACCATAACACAGTTAGAGCTTCCGGCTACCGCATATTTTAGTGTTTGTACTAATGCCAAAGTTGCAAATAAATCGTTCGCATGATTCCAGATTTGCTGCATTTTAATGCATTTTCATATTTGCTTTTAATTTATTTCCCCTAATTTTCCTGGTCCACTAAAGGCAAAGCGGAAGGAAATGTTGGCTGGCGAATCGGTGGCACTTTTGACTTACTTACAACTTTCCAGTTGATAAAATTCCGACCGACCGACCAATGCATTTCGCCCATTAATGCAGCCACTCAAGCTGCACTGACCAGCTCACTGCATGCCCCACTTCACCGTCTAACTGCCAGCAGCCACACCCTGTTTATGTCTTTAAGCAGCCGCTTCCGCAAAAATGTCTCACTGACATTGGCACGCTGGCATTTTGCGCTCCACCTACTTGCTTGTTGCCTTAAAATGTGCCAGTTTTTTCTAAGTAATTTTCCGCTCCTAACAATCAATTGACTTTCGACCAGTTTTTACTTTACTTTATAGTTGTTATATAATGCAATTGTTTAGTTGTTCGATTGACGGCGTTTGAAAAAGGGAATATGTAGCAAAAGAAATACATACATACATGCCAATAACAATTAACAATCAAGTTGGAAATGGGTAAAAGTAAGTGAAATTGTTACATCAAACGTTGAGCAAAAAGGAAGAAATTTAAAGTGATTTAATGTTCATGGAAATAATGTTTTTTTCTTTTCAAGGAATGCAACTAAAACGGTAGCTTAGCTTTTGGTTTGAATTATACTTCCTTTTTGCGAAATTAATTGCACTTTTCGTGGTCGATTTGTGTTTGTTTGAGCATTTGTTGTGGCCATTTTAAATATTAAAGCAGCACTTAAGCCATCAAAACAGACAATTAAATTTATATGGTAGAGCCATGGCGCACATGAGTTGCCATAAGTGTATATGCATAAATAATTTTCAACAACTTGCCAGCTCTTACAATGCCAATTTGAACGCGCATTCCTTAAATTCATAGCTGTACGGCTCTGCAACTTGTTAATGTTTTTTTTTTTATAATCCACCAATTTAATTGCTAATCATTTAAAGATATGCATACATATGTAGTTTTATTACATACTTATGTACAGGCCAGCACAATTCGATAAATCAGTGAATTTTTGTATGAAAGGTATACCCCAAAGTCCTCAAAATAGGCATTGACCTCTGCATTCGACTTACCTCTATTATCGCCGTACCTTTTCAGCAGGTTTAGAACAGAAAATAGTTGGAGGGCGCTAGATTGGTAGAATGCGCTGGATAAGCAGCTTATCGTAGCCCAAGTTTTGTATCTTTTTCCATGTCACACTAAACCATTTTTATTTCTCTCGAAATTCACGAGGTTGCCTGCTTTCACTGGCTGTCAAACATAAACGAAACGACACAGCTGGCTGAAAATTGGACAGTTGTATACTAAAAGATAGTACTTAGTTGTGCGGAGCAGTATTGCATTTAAAACTACTTCATGCCACCGATTTAGATAATAGAGAAATAATATAATGAGGTAAGCGCCGCGACCTAGTGATCTATTGTGCCCTCTACTCCTCACAATACTTCATTTAAACCTGATCCCTCAGAAAGTTCAACAGCGCCTTCGGGGTTAGGGAGTGAATGTGCTTAAGCTCTGGCCACATTGAGCCTAGACTTTTGCAGACTGCATCACACTCGATGAGAATGTGAAGCGGTGTCTCGCTGGTAGAGTCGCAGAAGTGGCAAAGGTCATTTGACCATATCCCCAGCTTATATAGATGCCCTCTTAGTCTGCAGTGTCCTGTGAGGAAACCTGTTAGTATTCTCAGCTTCTGTTTTGGGAGGCTAATTAAACTTTGTAATCTCCTCTTGTTTTACCCTGCCTGTAAACTCTTTGCCTCCTCTTTTATAGTATTGAGGCCTTTTCCAAGGAAGGGCTGGGGGCCAACTGGAGTGATTACTGCCGTTTCTCTTGCGAGTCAGTCCGCCGCTTTATTACCCTCTATTGCCATATGGCCAGGCACACACGCTACACAGATATTATTGTGCCTGCCAAGGGAGTTGGACATCTCAATGCACTCAAGGGCCAGGGATGATTGGATTTCGTAAGATAATAGAGCCTTGACTATCACTTAGGATTATAATTATCTCATTTCGGTACCCTCTGTTAATAAAAGTCTCCGCGTACAAATAAATGGCGTACACTTCCGCTGAGAGTATGCTCGGATATTTCCCCATAGGGATAGAGATCCTGATCTGGATCCAAATATTTCAGCACCTACTTCCTCTGGGGTCTTCGCGCCGTCTGTGTATCAATGCAGGGTGCTATCCTGAAGGAGCCTCTCTAAGGTGGAGATGCTCCAGGCAGCTTTGCTGCTTAACTCTATTTTAAACCTCTTCTCAAAATCTATGGTTCTATCTATATCGTCCCTCGGAAAAAGAGCTAGCGGGAGCGATGATCCTAGCTTTGCCATATTCCCTGAGAATATGACCTTACCTCTTCCAAATCCCTCCCTAGCAAAGCTAAGCAGAGTTCCATCGACTTATCAAACTGTCCTCGTACATGTTTGTGCATAGCTGCCAATGTGGACTTTTATGTAAAGATTAAAAAAAATATAATTAAGGAAAACTACTTCAATGCAAAGGATTTCTTTCGGTGCTTAGCCGGAAGTATTTATTCGGCGAATTTACTATTCGTTTAATACTTAAAACTGCTGGGTTTTATTTTGGTTACAGACTCACATATACATACATACGTATTTAAAGTAAAATATACTTACATACCTATGTATGTACTTATAAACTGACGTTTCGTGCCAATAGATAACTTGAGCTTCTTTTCTCATACATTTGTCTTTCTCTCGCACTTAGGAATGTGTATGGCTGATGAGCAAGAAAGACAAATAACTCTTGAGTAGTTGTTATCGGACCAATATAAGGGAGTTGCTGTGATCATGTGCAGTCGCCACCTTGAGAGATATTGTCTTAGTGAACTCCGCGGGCGCTGGCTGAGTATCGTAGAATGCTAAGTGGTTAAGTCCTTCTTCAAATGGATTGGCTGGAAGCAGTATAAGGACTCTTAATCTTCAAAAACCACAACTCTGGGAACTGGAACATTTTCCGACTGAAATCATTGCGTTTACCGACAAGTAGTTTTAGTAGTTGTATGAAGTACGCTCTTCAGCTATAGAGATTGAGCGAGTTTAAGGCTTACCCATCTTGTCTTTAAGAAATAGATGTCTGCTATTTGTGGAATTTTATTGTAATTTCGTTAAGGTAAGATTGTTTCATATTTAGGCTAAAAGCATTGGTTCCTTGTCACACCAGTACGAACGGCAATTTTTTAGCTATAGCGTTCTAAGAGAACTCCACCCGGCTGTGTATAAACTGTGATCGCAAGTATTTAGACTGCCGTCTTGTTAAAGCTGGGCAGTTTAAGATTAAGTGTTGTGATAATTCTAACTCGTTGTCCTCTAAGCAGTTGACACGGTGAGGAGCCGATGTAATATACAGTCTCACAGTGAACATTCCTATCGGGCAATGTCCCGTAAATGGAGAGTTATGACTTTCTGAGCCTAAGTAGATCCCTTGACTGCCTATCTTCCACCCTGGAGCAGGAAGACCTTGCTATAGTACACCTTCTGGTTTTTGCTTAACATTCGCTGGGTTGTCACGAAGCGCATTTGCCCAAGAGTAGTTAGTCCACATTTAGTCAAAGAAACTCCCACTCTTTCTTTTCTCGGTAAGACCGACTTGAGTGCGCTGCGATATCAGTACGGCCTGGCTCCCATATGAATCTGATAAAGAAATATTCATTTACGATCGAAATAGATGTTAGGTGTTCCCCAAATAGCATTGGGCGCAACGTGAGTAAGTCCAAGGCTCGGATTGTCACTTCCCTTGGCGACCTCGCGCAAATCCGCAGCCAATCGACTGCTTCTTTAATAGAAGCTACCCTTTGCTGGAAAGCAGTAGTGTTATTTGGAAGCCTTGAATCAAGGTTGATGGAGGGTTTCCTGCAAAAGGCCCCTTCTACCGACAATTCCGTGCAGCTTTGACCCATCCGAATAAAAGTTCACCTCCTTCCAAGAAAGAGAAAGGGATGACTGGTGCCAATTCAGGGATAAGGTGGGAGCCTCCAGAAATATTAGAGCTTCCACTGCCTGAGTCAGCCGCTTAGCCTGACTGGCTATGTTTGGCATGACGTTAAGAGCCAGAGTGGGAATGGTCTCGTTGTACTCGTTCCAGCTTTCTAGTCGCATAGTCGGACTTTACTGTGGTTTTATAGAGCCAGGAAATCATTTTAAAAACGAGGACCTGTCTCTTATAAATTGCACTCCTGCAGTATTCTAGATGCCTTTTTTACTCTTTCCTCAATGTTAGTCCTCCATGACAGCTTCCTACCTACAATCGAGCCCAAGTGCTTGACTCGTTCGAAAAGCGCCAGACCAATGGCTCCTATTGAGGGAAGAGTCGCGGGTCTAGTTAGCAAGATGAGTTACGTTTTACTATTTAGGCTTTTAGGTGAGTCCGTAGTTCGCATACTACTTAGTGAGCAAGTTTAAGGAACCCTGGATCGGATCTTAAATGGTGTCCAGAAATTTACTCCTCACTCAAAGTTCAATGCCATCCGCATAGACAATAACCCGGCAGCCTCTCCTCTCCAGCTTCTCTAGCAGATCGTTTATGACCTCTATCCAAAATATGGGTGTAAGGATGCTACTTTGGCGTATTTCTGTTACTCCTACGCTCATTCCGACCCGAAAGTTGATTAGATTTCGACCCATTAACTGACCAAAGATCTGACCATGGTCCTTAGTAGGTCATTATTAAAAGCCCCTTCGATGTCGAGGAAGTATTTATTATATATAATTTACTACATTGAACGCCTCAACAACTCATACATCACTGTGGAATGTTATATTATGTAATACTCGTATGTACTTAAATATTTTAATAATAAAAGCTGACATTTAAGCCACTGAGCAATTAATGAAAGCCAGCAAAAGCACAAATATAGTTGTAGAATATTTCACAACAAAAAAATATTACAACTGCAAATATATGTAAATATTTAAATATGTACGTATGGATGAGTAAAATGCAAAAGGCATGCAATCAAATTTCCATACTTAAACTGAAAACCCGGAAAATCCACTGGCGTACCCGCCAATAATCAACCAACAAAAATGAATTGAAATAATTTAAATTAAATGTAGGTACATATGCAAATTAATATGCCTGCATGCAAATGTACATACATATATTTGTACATAGATAACTATCTGAGTCAATCACTTTGATATTTGTTGAACTGTGGCAGTATGCGCAATTTTTTTTACGCTGTAACATAGAAGAGCTTATACATATACATATTTATACATAGATACATATTTAATACTAATTAAGTCTAAAAACTCATAAATATTATGAATAGAGTGAACATTGATCTTTCCCATTAATAATATTTCATATAAATTTCGTATCACTTCAATTAAGTAAAAGTCAATTACTAATTAACATGAAATCAAATTTCGTTTTAGATTTCAAATATAAAATTTCCTTTGCAAATATTGAAATTCATATTTCGCTAATACGTACATATATGCAATTAAAAATCATGCTCAATATTTGCTGCATATGTAAGTACATATGCACATACATATGTAACTTCTTTTACTGCATGATGATTACTGCATGATGATTACTGCATGCCACCTAAGTTTAACAGTGCGCTGATGCAATTCATCAACATATCCACTGTTAACTCGACCTTTGTTCTGCGCAGTCGACACTGTACACCACCAGCACTCCCTGCAGCTAAGTTGTTGTCATAACGGCGCTGCTTTATTTGCATTTCATCGAAATGCTCTGCTCACAACCATAGTTCTGTAGCATAACAGCGAAAGTCAACGAAAGGTGGTCAAGGTTGAAGTGCAGTTTAGTAAAATATTTCATAAAAAATTACTTAGATTTAAGCACCAAGCTCCTTACATTTTCTTCGAACAAGTGTACTTACATACATATTTTATTTAAAATTCGTCTTTGGACCAATTGCTTTTCCATGCAGTTTATTTTGTGCTGCATTTAATATGCTGCTGTTGCATCTCTGTTGTAAGTACAGACTGCATCTGCGCTGTTACAGTGCTCTGTAAATACCACCTCTGCTCTGTCCAATTCTGTTGTTCACTACATTTCTCTGCCCAACCCAACACTAGGCTACATGCAACGCCAGAAAACAGCAAAAAACGCCAGCGAATGAAAGCGAAAGCCTTCTATTGTGCAATATTTGAGCAGATGATGATGATTATTTCTCTTTTGTAATTTATCGGCACCTTACCACTCTCTCACTCGAAACCCCCTCCAGAGTATTTACTCACTAATGGAGCAATCTTATCACCACACACATACTTTAACGCTGGTAGCCTGTTTCAGCTCACTGCAAAATGAATAGAAATGCACAAGCAGTGTGCAGAAAAAAAAAACAAAATTAAATAAAGCATTAACAACAAAACTCGCTCTAATCAGAGGTACAAGTGCGGCCGCAACAAGTTCATGTACTCGTTTGTATTCCTTTTGCCCAATAGTAACGAATTCCGGTTTGTTGACAATGACGAAGTGGCGGTGCAGTGGCGCGAATTAGGTGAATTGTGGGATAAAATTTTATGTAGCGAGAGTAATAGAAAGTAAGATGTATGTATATTGAGGTGAAAGCAATGACTTCTGAAATAAATGAGAACCAAAAAATTTCGAATTCAACCCACTGGACAGAAGTCACATCGGGCCAAAGCACAAAAAAAACGTTTGTTTTGTTTTAAATAAAATATGATGTGAAATATCAAACAATATTTTAAGGCTAAAGTGGAACTTATTTACATTTAAAATTTTTCAAAATCATTCAAGTTTCACCAATGTTGATAAAAGAAAAACTTTAAGTGAATGAGGGAGAAGAGATATGATATGCAATAAATTTGTCTTCTTCTTATTCGGACTAAAACTGTTTATCGCGTTGTGCCGGTACAAAAAATTAGCCATTTGCCTCTCGCCTTTGTGGAGTTACGCCAATTGCTAACACCAAGTATAGGCTGGTTCTTTCATACTTGCTCCTTCCATAGCATTCTTCCTCGCTTTCTTTGTGCACCAATGTTTCGAAGTATCCTTCACCGGAGCGTAATCATACGTGCGTAGGATCTGTCCAATTTCAATTTCCATTCCATTCCAGTTTCAAACGCGAAGCCGGCCATAGATCTTGCTTGAAATAGTTCTCTCGAAAGCAGCCCCCTAAGTTTTCTCATTTTTCTTCGACGTCGTCCATATCTCTTCGGCCTATAAGAGGATGATGAGGGCTGTTTGAAACGTGATTGTGGTTCGCCAAGCGAGTGCTCTGCTTTTTAATTTCCTGCCGAGCCCAAAGTATCAACTGTCAGCACGAGTTATGCTGCGCTTCATCTCCAGGCTGACACTGTTAGTGTTTGTGCTGGATACCAGAGAGATAAAACTCTTTACTACCTCAAAATCATAACTGTCAACTGTGACGTGTGACACAACTCCGTTTCCGTTCATTGGCTGACCAACTTCTTTTAGTTACTTCTTCATCTAAGCTAAACTATTCTGTGCTTGCGAGCGTGGTGTTGACGTCAATCAATAGCCCTATTAGTTTTGCGGGCAAGCCAAATTTAGCCACGGCGTTGTAAAGGCTACACTTCTCTTCGTGCTGTAAAGAGCGGCTCTCAAGTCTATCGATCTGCTTATCTAATGTCTTTTCAAGGATTTGAATAACTGCGAAGACCAAGTCAAATGTGCGCTTACCTTCCAATCATTTCGTTTACGATGACCTTCAGCCTTCCGCACAATATTCCATCTTAGGAAGGCTCATCCCGCGGTGGTTGGCGCATATAGCAGGGTCAACCCTCTCGATGTCAGGCATACGCTCGTTCGTCCATGTTCTGCAAAACTGTTTATGTATGCACTTTATCAATTCCCCTCCGCCATACTCGAATAGTTCTGCTGGCAGGCCATTAGTTCCTGCAGCAGTGCTGTTCACTAGCGAGGGTAGTAGGTACATTGACTTCGTCTTCTTCGATTGCGGCGCGGGCTCATCTTCTCTACAAGGCTCTGTGTAAAAAGTGTTCCGTACATTATTTAAGCTCGCACCGAATGCTCCCCGGGTTATCTTGTTGGTTCCTATAGGAATTTAGCATGGTATTGACACCTTTTGTAATTCGCCTAACTTTCCAATAAGAGTTTCGCTCGCTCTACTTATCGGCCGCTATTTCAAGCTCTTTGCACTCACTTATTTCAGACTCCTTCTTTTATTTATGGAAACTATATCTAGATTTCTGCTACAGTTCACTAAAATCCAACTATGCACTTCTTCCGTGGATTTAGTCCCAATGCTAGAATAAACGGCATTATTGAGAGTTCTCCCAGAAACCAGGTGTCAGATTCGAGTGGCGAAGGTATTGACTATCCATTTGGATTGCAGCTTTTCCATGACGAACCTCCTATGTATCTTCGATTCAGCTTTAGGTCCTTGAATCTGAAAAACTCGGTTTCGTTCTTCGATCTGCTGAAAGACGCGTAGCCTGATGGGTTAAGTTATTGCTGTAGACTACCATGTTTCGGGTCTAGTAGAAATTGATCAGCAAAAAACTTTAGCTGAGGTTTTATCGTGCAGGCTGAACTCCTCGATTTGACTAACAGAAATTCTTCTTCTTTTCCCAGCTTTAATTAAAGTCACCTAGCAGAATTTTTATGTCCTGGTGGGAACAGCGCTCATAAATACGATCTAAGAGCTCATAAATGTGGTGATCTTTGAACTGGTTTAGCTCTTAGTTGGGCTCCATTTTTTTAATGAAATAAAAAATTCTCTAAGTGATTTCAATGATGAGTATAAAAATTGCAATTCCAATCACTTTTCTAACAAAATTTGAGATGTCAAAATCAAGTCTCCACAAGCTTAGCTTCAATACACTGCAATTATTTAGGCACACAAATGAACTACGAAAAAGCTCAAAACCACCATCAGCAGCCTTTGCCTTTGCAATTTAACGTTTCATTTTACATTTTTGACTTTTCCACTCCGTTCAACAGCTGACGTTTCTTGTTATTTTTTAATGAGCCATTTTTATTGCTCTTTGCGATTTTTGCTGCTGCCGCTTTGGTTTTTCTTTTTTTTTTGGTTCGATTGCCTCGATTCGGCAGTTGTTTGCTGCCTTGTTGTTGCCTTGTTGGCCGCTTTGAACGTTCGTTGGCCCAGCGCTGTTGCTGGTGCGACAGCCGTCAGACGACCTGGACCTGCTGCTGCGACGTGATTTTATTTGTTCACTTTTAGGCGGCCTCCAGTGACGACGAGACGTTTAACTGGCTAACTATTTTTAATCTGCACGCTGCAATTGTTATTGTTGTTGTTTTTGCTGTTGATGTATGTTGAGTAGTCTTTTTTTGTAATATTTGCCTTCAACACGAATTTTATTGGCATTCATTTTAATTCACGTTTTTTTTTGTTGCCTTAGAAATATGCATGTTGTGTTTTTATTTTTGTTGTTGTTGTTGATTTATATTTACATTTGAGTACATCGACATTTGCAGTAGCATTTTTTGTACTTTTTCTTCGCTTACATTTACTTTTTTCTCTTAAAATTTGATTGCCTTTTCTTCGGCGCTGCTTACTTACAAACTTGGCCCAAAGACTGTTTAGGTGTTTTTGCTGTTCGTTGTTGTTGCACTTATAATGGCACATGTCGTCGTTGTTGCCACGGTGATTTCTTTCATGTTACAAGTGTCGTTGTTGTTTTTGTTGTACCTATTACTCATTCGTGTTATTTTTGTTGCACTGCCGCTTGCTTAGCTGATAAGGTTGATGTTGTTTCGCACGGGTTGGTTGGTCTTGTCATTGCTCTGGTATGTTCGCTGTAGACTTACTGCAACCACTTTTTGTTGCGTAGTTAGATGCTGAGCAGATTTTAATGGAAGTGGTGTGAAAAAGCATTTTATTGGGCTGAGCATTTTTTTTGTTGGAAAGTATTTTCAGAATATTTGCGCTTGCTGTGGGCAAAAAATTCAGAACCGCGGACGGTTATATGGTTACCAGCGTGGTAGAACCTTTGAATCCACATTTGGTGTATTATCAGACAGTTTTTAAATATTTCATCGAAAAACCAACAGTCTTGATTGCGCCTGATTACCAAAATTTACGACCTAATCCTGAAAATGTATTACTTTTGTAAGCATAAAATCCTTTTTGGCGGCCCTCATAAAACACTGGATGATACAGAAACTTAAGTTAGAGGTTGCGTCACATTTCAAATGATATCCATTCGAGCCAATAAACGGCATTCGGTGAGAGGCCTCAGAGCTTGCCAAAAGCTTCTCTCTTCTTTGCTGGATGTTGGTCTTCCAGCCAGGAGAGCTTGGTGATGAGGATAAAGTTCAGATACTTCACTCTGTTAGATAGCCTTACCGAAAAGCCGCTCATTGAGGAAGGTTGAAAAATGCAATACCTGGGACCTGAAGAAATATTGAATGCAGCACCGTTCACATCGTTATGAGCTACCTAATGCAATCTACAATCTACACAGTTGAGCAGTGATTGCGGTACAGAATATTTGGAAGGTTAAGTTGGCGGTGTTTCAACGGAGATCTCCCTGACATCACTATTCCCAGGCGCCGTTACAACGACAGTAGAATCTAGGTAACCGGAACGACCCAGATTTTTACCCGACCAAGGACTGTCACTTCAGGAAACTGTTTAAGGAATTTCTGTGCGTTTACATGTTTTCTTATAACGTAGAAATATTATGCCTATCGTAGCGTTTTAAAAATCCTGGTTGCTTAATGTCGAATTTTCCGCTTAAATAATGGTGCAGTCCTTTTTGGTATTCGCCAAATTACTAGGCTGCCACTAATCTGCTTCCACATGAGTATATAAAAAAAGTAGGCTTTCACTCTCCTACCCCCAGGTCTTTGTTACAGTGCCTCTCCTTAGGTTCAGGTAAATATGGTGTTGATTTGCCACGCTTCTTCGACCAAATTGAATGTGAAAAAATTTCCGTCTATTACCAATTACCATGATCGCGTACCATGAACTTGCATGTACATAACATAATTTAAATCTGCATACAAAAGCCTCAAAAATGGCTTTTGACAAGCCCGCACTGCATGGAAATTAACTTCAAATATTTCGCCTAAACCTTAAACGCGCCATAAAATTAATTTTACGTGGCTATTTCAACATTTCTTTTCACCCAGCGAGCCCATATCCGGCTCAACGATGTTACAAATTTCTGCGAAACGCTGCCACTACAATTAGCCTCAAAACTATTTGATCGCATTTATTTTTATCAGTTTGCTCTTGTTGCTGCTGTTGTGGAATTAGCCTTCGTTGGTCAGCGGCAGGCATTCATAGGCTTCATCTATCAGACACTTTACCGTAATTGGGTATAATGACAAATTTCATTGCCGCATTTTTTATGCCACTTTATGTATTTGTGGCATTGCAATTCGAAGCGAAGTAATGTTTGCAGATAAATTGAATTGAAGGTTAAATTATTAGTTGCAAAAATGAACGTATGAATTTGTTTTTTTCGCTTATTATTTACATATATTGCTCTTATTTTCTTTCTCCGCAAATTTTACGTTGCTAAAAATACAAAAAGCGGGGCATTCCACGAAGAGTATAACAACTCGAGTAAAAAAATCAAGAGAGATTAATGCTCCCAGTCCCTAAAAATGTTAGAAATTTTTTACTCATTTTAAAGTCTTTAAATTTTTTACCAAA
>JAPVRG010257531.1:7692-20882 GCA_029783565.1 Rhagoletis cerasi
GTATGCATGCACTTAAGTAAAATCGTTGAAATACCTCCCACGCTCGTTCAACTTCAATAAAATTCACGTACGTCTGTTGTCTGCTCAGCCATCATTGAAACTTTGCTCGATATGAATTTTATTCTTTTACAGAAACGCATAAAGTATCCAAACAATGGGGTAAGGTATTATTTGATTCTGCATTCCAATTTCACTTTGTAGTCTTGACTTTGTTGCCTTACCAATATAACAAGCAACTAGTGCTAGATTAGAGGCAATATGCTTACAACTCTATGCGCATTTTATTTCCTCTCGTTTAACCTTCCTTTATTCTTTGGTATGTGTATGTAGCAGTTGAGCTGTGTAAATACATTAGGGGTATTCTCGATCCGTTGCATACCGTCTAGCATGGTGCATAGATAGCATAAATAGGATAATTTGAGAATTTTTGTTGTTGTTTCATGTGTTCAAACAACAACAAAATTAACCAATCATGCTATTTATGCTATCTATGCACCATGCTAGAGAGTATGCAACTGATCGAGAATACCCCTATTGTAACGATGCATAAGTACGTGTGTTGTTGCGGCATGTTATTTCCCAAGAAGACTGATATATTGTATGTATCTCGGTATCTCAGTGGGTGGACTCCTTCATTTTCCCTTGGTTAAGCTTTTGAGTTGATGTACGTAGTTTCAAGTTTCCAACATAGACAACATAGTTCTTCAAAATGAAAGCTTAAAAATTAAAAAAAAAACCTTCGACGTTTTTATCAATTCAAGAGGGAAGTTAAAATGAAAGTTAGAAGGCAGCAATAATATGAAATTTTATGCAAAGCCCTCCCCAGAAAACCGGCAAAAAGTTTTGACGTTATCAGAACTTGCCCTTTCTACCCAGCTACTTAGTTCAACAAACATAAATACCTTATTTACAGCAATCTTCAATTTATTCAAAAAGGACTCTTTATTTTCACTCTGGAGTGGCCCGGAACAGGATAAGGTCGGCTTGGAACCAGCGGGCCATGTCGAAAGCAATTTGTTTTGAAGTATCAACTCTTTCAAACCCTACATGGCCACGGGGACTGTATCATAACAGCTCAACTGCAGAAATTTGCGGAGGTGTCATGCCACTGGCTAGCCTATATTTATGCGAGATACTTAGATTATATTCTAAAATCTAGGAGGGTGGTCTTATTTGTCTTCGTATCCAACAATAGCCTCACATGTACCGCCTTGAGTCCTCAGGCCTACCAGTCTCTCCCTGGTTTTTTAAAGACCCTTGAAAGACTGATTGATCTGCACATAAGAAGTGGGATTCCTAGAGATCGTTTGCTATCAAATCAGCTTACCTACCATGAGGGCATATCGCTAGAACTAACTCATGAGGAATACGTAGTCTGGGCCTTACTTGATATCGAGGAGCTTTTAATAACTTCCCCTAATAAACTGGATGTCTGAGTCGACCTTGCGAGGTTTATTTATCGCCTGCTTTGTAATATAACTCTTTGCCATAGAGTGTGACAAGCCTTCCGTCCAGAGGATAGTTTGTAGGGGACTCCTAAAAGGGGCGCGGACGGTTCTCACACACAACTTTGGGTTGTTGTAGTCATCGACATGATGGAGACTTTGGAGAAAGGTGATTGTCAGGTGGTTGCCTATCCTGATGATAGTCAGAGGAAAGTTCTTAGGCACTCGGTAAAACTTATGCAGGGATACTGGAACTTGGTAGACAGCTGGGCCGCTACTTTTGGTTGAGGCATTAGCTCTAATAAGACAAAATTTATTCTTTTCACTAGGAGATAAAAAATCCCAACTTTCAATCCTTCCACTATAAAAGAAACAGCTGACTGAATGCTCACAAATATAATACATTTTAAGGAGTTTAACATATATCTGATAGCTAGGCGACAATAAATGCCTTTAGCTCCTTTATAATAAGCTCGAAAATGGTCAGGGAATGCCTGAATTCTCTCTCAACTGCATATGATTATTTCACACTATCAAACTCATTTGGGGTCTAGGCCACAGCGATGTCACATCGGCCGATGTTCGCCAAGTAAAGAAATGTAACTTCTGAACAAATGGGCTCTTAGTCCGCTCAGCGACCGCTGGGCGAAAACGTAGGAATGCAAGGAAGCTCTTAAGACAGAGCAAGTCACATCTTCCTTTTACTAATGGTAGTTCTTGCCGGTCATTGTCCTATAGGAATTCTTGCGGTTAGGCTCAACATTACCTCAAGCTCCTACTGCAGCAACTGTTTAGAGGATGATCAACATATGTTAATGAGCTGCCCAGCCTTCGCCAGCTCTAGGCTTCAACTCCTTGGGTATCACTTCTTTCTCAGCCGCAAGCAGCTTTAGGGAACCGAAATTGACGACAATGACTGAGACACCAACCGATCTGGGCGGTATTTTTGTATCCGCAACAACAACAACAACATAATTTAGCCACTTTCGGAGCTTTGTTGTTTTAACAGAATGTTTATTTTGAAAAATAATTGCACTGCTTATGTTGCGCTGCAACCGCTTAAGCTATCAATTGCCCACCCAGTCCAAAGTAGCACTTATTGGGAAGTGCAATTTCAAGGCTGACATCATTATCGGTGTTAATGCTGGTTCGAAAATAAACGAAGTCGCATAATTTTTCGAAATTATGACTGTCAACAATGCCGTGAGGAGATACTTTATTTGTTCACTTGAAAAAGGCCGATGATGTCTGTGTCATCGGAATACCCCAGTTGTTTTTCGCTTTTATAAAAGATTGCACATGAGCGACGCAGTTCTGCGGCGCTTATTAGCTTGACCAATATCATATTAAAGAAATCACAAGAAAGGGAGTCGTCCTATTTGGCATCGAACGGCCCGGAGAGATCCTTCCCATTTCCGACAGACTTAGTGATATTTCCAAATGTCTTTTTACAATTTTGCATAGTAGTATCAAGTAATTTCGAGGGAATACCAAAATCAGATATCGCAGCTCCTGGCCGACATACTTGAAAAGCTCAGTTGGCAGGCCGTTGTCCTATAAGAGCGACTTTGTTGTTTTTCAGTTGCGAAATTGCTTTTCATACTTCGTATCGGTACTTAACATAACTTAAATATATACGTCCATCTGTGGGGCCACATCGGAGTATATTTTGTACTAACCAGATTTTTAATATTTCGTCACAAAGTACATTTGAGTGGATGTGTATATGTACTTAAAATCCACCTGGTAGTCAGCTGAGATTCTGGGCGACATCGTTCCCAACGTCAATTGCACGTGCATATAATCCCGCTTAAATTCACGACAAACTGCTGTGTTAGCTTTTTTCGTCCATTGAGCTCCTGTGTCTTGCATAAATGAATATTATGCTCTGCTTGTTCGCTACGCTGCACTTCAATTGGCATCATATGACGATGTGCTATGGGCTACCGATATTTGTTTTGATGCTTAATTTGGCCAAATATGCCAACCGCAAAATGATTGCGGAGCACCATATTAAAAGTGCTTCATCACATTCAAACATGCATAGTACATGCACATCTACTACATATATATTTATATTGAATTCCAGTTGAATGCGCAGAACGGCTGCGGCGCAAAATCTAATTAAATCCATACATTTTGTGCCTTATGGCAATTTCTTGGTGCGCCTACTTGACACGAGAGCCAACCAACTTTAATATTATGCATGTATGGAAGTATAGACATCCATCCATTCTCATATATTTATGTATGTATGCACATAGATTGTGGTGCTTCTTCTGGAATCTGTAGTCACCACACCTACACCTACCCCTATGTTGACAACTCACAATGCCGCGTCGCTTCATAAATGACCATTTTCACGCTCTGTAACTATTTTTTGTGCGGTTGCTGTGGTTTAATGTCATGTTGTTGTGGCTACCCTGCAGCAACATGGCGGCCAATTGTCCGAAAAGGACCAGTCCTTCACCGGTTAAAATTTGACCGGTTAGAATGGGATATTTGGTTGAATCACAAAAGGTTAACCTCCGACCAGACCCGAAGGAACCGGTCTAGAGATAGACGAAAAGTAAAGTTTGGCAGTGACAGGGTGATGTAGTCATGCAATTCAATAAAAAAAATTTTAAAGAACACCACCCTGCAAATGCCCCAATCGCTTAGTCTGGCCTTGATTCAAAGTGAACATTTGAACACATATTTACATGCGTGGCTGTAGCTCAGTGCGCAGAGATTCTGTACACTATTTGTTAGCTTTCAGGAGGGTCCGGGTTCAATTGCCGCCTGAGGCAACATGGTTATAAAATGATAAAAAAATTTTTTTTGTGTTTCCGAAATATTAAAAGTACTCCAACGAAAAAAATTTCCGAAAATTGGACTAGCCCAGGACTATCTTACGGCCAGTCTTAAGTGGACCGGTCCTTTTCCAATGACACGCCAATGTCAAAAATGGCAGTTGAAACCATTGGCAGGGGAATTATGAGGAACTAGTACTGGCAGTAATAGGGACTATCTGAGGGCTAGCCTAGGGTGGTTCCGAATTGCCGCAGGGTATGGTTGTTAGTATGGTACTTGTGTTGGTTTCATGCTTTGCATACCATTGACCAAACTGTCCAAAGCTTAAGTGATTTACAGTCACTTCCGTTATGTTTGTGCTTTTCCAAACGCCACCGTTCTCCGCTGATAAATCACAGTGACTGTAGCTCATTTCTGCTTTGCCTTCTTTCGTTCAAATCTCTGCCAGTTAATTTTAATAAAATTTTTGACAAACTTCTGGCTTTTCTGCGAAGATACACTCGAATTGTGGCTGTGAAAAGCTAATGTCGACTGTTCAATTTTAGCTTTTTCCTTTTCAATAACATCGTGAAATAATGAATAGCATAGCTATGCGCTCGGTTGTTTGCCAAAAGCGAGTTAGTTGTGTATATGTATGTGTAGTTACCAGTTGAGTTGGTGGATAAATAGGTGCTTAAGGATAAATTAGGGCCAATTTCACCAGCTCTTTTTAACACTAATTTCCAAGTAAACATCGTTATCGACGTTACCGACTGCATAAGATATGCGCACTGATTTGATTTGCTTGAAATGCTTGAATAAGTTCCTTACAAACAGAAAGAAACTCGCAGTCGTATACCTACTAATTTCTTTATAAAAATAACTATTTTTTGATCTAATGTATAAAAATGAATGTGTGTATGTTTTTTCCTTATGGATTCCTAAACCTTTCATTTGATTGAGAGGCCCGCTAGGGGTTGCTAGAGTTGAGATATTTTAAAAACTTGTATTTTTAGGCCGATTTGATTAAAATTTAAAAAATACATTACATCCATCCACCAGGGTCTGGGTTCGAGCCAGTTTCCGACCATCATAAAAAAAGTAAAAGAAAAATAAAAAGTTTTTTCTAATAGTAGTCGCCTTACGGCAGGCAATGGCAAACCTCCGAGTGTATTTCTGCTGTGTAAAAGCTTCTTATAAAAATACATTCGGCTTTCGGAGACAGCGTAAAACTGTAGGTCGGAGGAGAAGCTCGGCCAAACACTAACATATTGTGTAATATCAATCTATTATTATTAGAGAGAACTGTTATTAGATTCGGCAATGGCTCCGCAACCGAAATATTTAACACAAGTATTATTATATTTTATTTTTAATAAGGACTGAAATATATTTTAGCGAAATTTGGTTGTCATACGAATCTATAGGGGAAAAGCTTTTATTTTTCACAATTTCGTTAACGAACATATCGCACGCATTCTTCAAAAGCATATCAACTCCCTTGCGCCTTGTATGAAGACAAAATCGGATAACGGTCAGACGTGCGTCAGAGATCCAAAAGTTTACCAAATTTATAAAGGTTTATATAAAATGGAAAAGATAGGCTAAAAATCAGAAAAATAGCTTACCGTTATCAATGTTACTTAATGTACTTTTTGGGAACCACATTACTCGCGCATTAATTGCCACCGCCGAAGAAGTAGTCAGATTTCAGCGAGTCCGAAGAAACAACTGGTACGATGACAAATGCCATGAAACTGCAGATGGAAAAGATACTGCCTACAGGGTCACGCTGCGGTCGTTGGCAATGCGAGCCATGTGGGACCGATATAGGGAGCTGAAGAGGAAGCAATATATATTTGCCACAATAAAAAGAGAGGCCGAAATACGGGAGTACGAAGAACTTGAAATACTGGCCGACAAGCAAAAACGCCCGAAAATTTAACAAGAGAGTTAGGCGACTTACGGAAGACTTCAAGAATAGGGCGAACGCCTGTAAAAACCATGGCGACCTAGTGACCGATTCCAGAACGTACTTAATTTGCGGAGGGAACAGTTTTCCACTCTAGTGAATGACATCAGTACTGAAATTAGTGGAGAAAACGAACCCGAGCCTCCTCCTCGGTGGTGATGGAGTCAAAGTCCCCTGACTGTGAAGTGGTACGAGTAGCAATTAGAACAAAAAAGCTGCTGGAGCTGACGGCCTACCAGCTGAGCTATTCATTAAGGTGATGAGGAGCTGATTAGCTGAATGCATCAATTCTGGTACAGAATATCGTCAGATGAACGTATGTCCGACGATTGGAATTTAAGTGTGATCTGCTCAATCCACAAGAAAGGCGACCCCGCCATACAAGCCAACTACCACAGGACCATCTTTCTGAGCGTAGGCTGCAAGGTCTTATCAAGCGTATTGTGTAAAAGGCTGAGCCCGCGGTATCAGTGTGGCTTTAGACCTGGCAAATCCAACATATACCAGGTATTCACCATATGCAAAATATTGGTAAAGACCTGCGAGAAGAAAATCGACACTCACCATCTATTTGACGACTTCAAAGTCACTTTTGACAGCACGAAAGGAGTCGCCTAAACGCCGCAATGTATGAATTTTACATCCTCGCTAAACTAAGACGGCTGTGTAAAATTTTGTTGAGCAATACTACCAACTCCAAACGAATTGGGAAGGATCTATCCGATTGATATCAAACGGGGATCCATATAGGGCGACTCCATATGGTGTGATTTCCTTAATCTGATGGTGGAGAAGATAATAAAAGCTGCAGAACTTAACCGCTCTGGAACAATTTACTACAAGTGCGTGCAATGGCTGGCGTATGCTGATGACATCGACATCATCGGTATCAAAAACCGCGAAGTATGTTCCTCCTTTTCCAAGTTGGATAAGGAAGCAAAGCGAATGGGTCTGGTGGTAAACGAGGACAAAACGAAGTATCTCCTGTCATCAAACAATCAGACAGCGTATTTGGTCCTCGGCACCGACGTCACTGTTTACAGTTAAAATTTCGAAGCAGTAGAGAATTTATTTTATTCGGGAACATGAATTAAGAGCGATAGTAATGTCAGTCTTGAAATCCAGCGCAGAATCGCCCTTGGCAACAAGTCCCACTTTGGACTGAGTAGGCAACTGATAAGTAAAGCCCTCTCTCGGTGAACGAAAACCTCACTATATAAGTCACTCATAATGCACGTATTGGTGTATGGCGCAGAAGCACGGACAATGACAACATCCGATGAGGCGGCCTTTGCAGTATTCGAGAGAAAGATTTTGCGGAATTTACGGGCCTTTACGCGTTCGCGACGGCGAGTACCGCAGACGACTGCGACTAAAAGACCCGCCGGAGAAGATGAAGAAGTGAAGCCAATCACTTGAAATTTCCAATTGGCTTCAGTTGGCACAAAAGAGAAACGACAGGCATATGCTTTGTTGGACTCGGCCAAAAGCGCTTAGGCTATTTCAGCGCCAAGCAAAAAGAAGAAGAGAAGTTATTTCAATTATTAAAACCTTTGCCCAATTTTTGAACTTGCACAGTCATATTAGCATACAAAATTGATTTTTAAAAACGTTATCTCGCGCAATTGATCGCCACTTTGAATCACTTGAATGACTTATCTTAGTCTTTTATCATCAATTGTTATTTGTTTAAAAGTAAGACAACATAATTTTTAATGTATGTATATGTACTACGGTGCTTTTTTTGCGACTATTGTTTTTTTCACTCCCACCTCGAAATTTTTTGGCAAATACCTAAAAAAACTCCCTGAATATTTCAACCCTTAATATTAACATTAAGTACTCGACCAAGGCGTTCCTAGGTTTCCTGTATAAAATACAAGTAAACTTTTATCTTTTTCTTTAAAACTTTATAGCTCAGAGGATTAAGCTGACTAAGCAAATTTATTTCCCGCTCACCAGGTTTTTTACTACAAAATACAGTATTAAGCAAGTATATTTCGTTCTTTTTTGTTTTTATTACTTCTTGCAATTTTCTTACTGAGTGGAATAGAAAAATTCTACTACGAGATCATAAACAAATACGTATAAGTACAAAGTATGTACGATTGTGCTTACACACATAAACATACGTAGATACAAATAATTGATTAGCCTTAATGACAGCTCATATTCCATGTACACATAAATGCCGAAAGATCTGTAAGTACTTATCGTACAAATTAACACATCAATTAACTTTTTACAACTGCGTTCCATACAAAATTTATTTGTGCCAGCATCCAAGATTGTTTTTCTTTAATTCATACACACAGTAAATAAACTAACTTAGTCCCAGCAATTCCGTCTTGTGTATGAACTTATTTCTGTAAGTATTTAAATATTTTTACGGAATTTGTGTAATTTCTTTTGCATTCCTTGTTTCTAAATAATTTTTATATTTAGTAAGAAAGACGTTCGGCATGTATACAAATATTTTGTTTATAAAATCATTATTATTGACGATAGAAGAAATGAGAATCGGAAAATAATAAATTCTTTCAGCTGTTTTAAGTTCAATGTGTCTTAATGACTGGTATGAGATAGCGCTGGAATTTAAAGTCGTCAAGGAAATGCGTGCACTCGTATTCACCAAAAAGAGCAAAGCTAGAGTAGTCCTCTAATGTTGAAATTTCGATATGGTTATCTTCATAAAATCAAACTGCATAACTCAGACATAAACTTTTACAACACCACTACATGCACATATGTATAGTGCTTATTTTTTTTTATATAAAAGCTTAGTGTGTTCTTTAGAGAAAATTCTTAAAAATTTCGATTTCAATTTTAGTACAATAAAGTTCAAGATTGCAGTACTGTTCATTTTTGTAAATTTTTTGACAAATCAGTCATCTTCTTCCATAGGAAGTATGTTCAATGGTTTTTTATATAGAACGAATGAACGACACTTTTACAAAAAAAAAACGCCAAAATCAACGGTAAGCCTTAGCTACTTCAAACTTCCACTTTATTGTATTAAAATTGAAGGGTATACAAAACTTTATACTCAAAATCTTTCTAAAAAATTTAATTAAAAACATAGAAATTTTCACGATAGCTTATTGACACAACTTTGAAATTTGGATTTATACGGTGTTTGTTAAAAAATAAATTGTATTTATTAAATAATAATAAAATAAATAGTCAAAAATTGTCAACATGTGGGTTTCGTATAGTTATGATAAGCACTATATACTTATGTTGTTTTAGCCACTTCTACTAGAATTCGTTGGCGAAGCCTTGTTATTTTAGAAAAAGTTTTCTGTTGCTTTACAGTGAAATGAATAGCGCATCAAACGTTTTTTTATTACTTCAACACACCTACGGGAAATGTATTTAATAAGACTTTCAATTTGATTCTTTGAGATTCAGTTCTAGGCGGCTGGGATTCGATTGAAAATCAATGATACTCTTAAGGTTCTCTTGTGAATAAAAATCGGAACTTTTAAAAGGTCGTTCCAAACGTTTACCATTTCACGTCTATGTCTACCATTTCCACCTTGGTCGAACGCGCAAGCGATTGCGAGGTACGTTTTAGATCGTTATCATTAATTACATCATTCAAAATGATTCCCCATTTGATTCACTTAATGAGTTGGACTAAATCCCTCATATGAAACTCAACTCCAGAGCATAATGAGGCGTTGTTTGTTGCTTCACAATATTGCAGTAAAGTTTGCTGAAGCGCATATTAATAAAAAAAAAATAATAAAATAAAAGAAACATTTTTTTTTCCAATTCCATTCCTCGAAGTAAGTTAAAAAGCAATCGAATAATTTACTAAAAAAATCTTTTACTGTTGAATTGCAATAGCTTTGTTAAATTTCTTGGTTTCTAACTAATGCGAATGAAAAAAATGCAAACTGTAACATGGAAAGTGTTACTCATACGCCGAACTTTTAATATTGCGTATCTCTGGAAGTGTTCAAGGTAGAAAGAAAGAAAGAAGAGATTGAAGACATTAACTTGGATGATATTTGGTTTTGGCAGCCATGCCCTTATAAATATTTTTTTAAGGGTCATCATATCTGCACTCATATTTCAAATTTCAAACATGCGATGTGAATTTTAAGAATTGGGCCCGAGGATGTGCAATAAGGTTTTATATGACAGAAGATCACAATAATAATAATAGATAATCATCATCAAAGAAGGTTTTTTCTTAACAGCGGTCACCCCTCGGCAGGCAATGGCAAACCTCCGAGGGTACTTCTGCCATGAAAAAGCTTCTCACAAAAATACAATCGCCGTTCGGAGTCGGCGTTAAACTGTAGGTCCCTCCCTTTTGTGTGACAACATCAAGGCGCACGCCACAAATCGGAGGAGAAGCTCGGCCAAACACTAACATATGTGTAAGCGCCAATCTATTATTATTATTATTAATCATCATCATAATCTCCATAATATTATACACGGTTCTTAAATTTATTATCGCTGATTTTTGGCCAAATTTTGCTAATAATTCGAAGGAGCTCATCTCATTTAGCAAAAAATTCAGGAAAATGTATATATTGTAAAGTCGGAAAAACTCAACGCTATATGTCATTGTTTTCATTACGCTTTTTACTACTTTCTACATTCGTATGAGCAATGTTTTATTAATTTTTTCCGTTGCGTAATTTGTATATCAGCTCTTCGTTGATAATATGATTTAGTTTGATAAAATGTTGTAAATTTTTTCTTCATTTCAACTGTTCGGCTTTTGGATAGGTGGAACGTTTAGGAAAAATTATCTAGCAAAGCTTCCCAAACACTTTTTGTTTGGTACCTATTATGTACTATTTAATTTAATTTAATTTAATTTAATTTAATTTAATTTAAATATTTTCAGTCTTTACTTTAAGATAGTTGATCATCCTATTGAATATATTTCCAAATCAAGATTTCTCAAATACCTTTTGTAATGTACCCAGACTGTAATATTTCATTTATTTTGTCAATTAAATTGAGTTAAATTTGCAAACAGGTGGCAACGCTCTTCGAAAATATTTTTGACTGTAAACCTTCTTAAAACTCTCTAGTTTGACACCCACATTGCAATATTTCCTTTATTCTATCAATTTAACTGAGTTAAAATTTTCAAATGGGTGGCAACATTCCTCAAGAATATCACCAATGGTTATCTTTCTTAAACTTCTTTGATTTGATACCAACATTGCAATATTTCATTCATTTTATCAATTTAATTGGGTTTAAAATTTTCAAACAGGTGGAACCCCTCTAAATTGTTTTACATACTATAAATCCTCGTATTATATCGAACAATTAAAAAAAATTAGTTTGAGTTTTGAGGCCTTGTACAAACGAACACAACATTTTTATGTATACTGCATACATATACAGGGTGTCCAGGAAGTCATGGATAACCCTTCAACTGTCAGTGCGCGACATTATGGTCTACCAAATAAAAAGATATAAACTTGTAAAAAGTGTCATGGTTTTCGAGATTTTTTGACTTTTTTATATTTTTGAAAAATCTCTACCTTCGGTCGATTTTTTCATGCCGTTTCTACAAATAAAAACTTTTTGAAGTGGCGTCTTTTTTATTTTTCTCTAAACTTATTCCGCTATCGATGTAATATAACAAATTTTCAGTAATTGCTGTTAAAATGTTTAAAAATTAGCTCCAATACAAAATTTTGATCCTGAACTAATTTCTACCTCTACTTTCAACCATACGTGGTGAAAAAAATTTATAGTACGAAAGTTATGAAAATAATATTAAAAACTTACGTGTTTTATAAGGATTCCAAAATGGTATAAAAGTTATAACCTTTAATACTTTCTGCCCTTGTTATTACGATTTTAATCTAAAAGGATGCTTATTTAGATGTCTTCGGTAAAAATTCAAATAATACAAGTTTAACTTTTTTGAAGTTATTGAAGTTAACTTCTTAGGCGGCGATATGAAGTTTTAATTGAGAGTAAAATTTGAGAAAATGGATGATGCAACGGAAATTAAATTTTCGTAATAGAAGATGCAACGGAAATAGAAAATTTTAGCAGATTATTTTTTTTAAATATTAAGCAATATATGGCAATATGGGTATCAAATGAAAGGTATTTGAGGCCGTATACCAACCAGAATATTTTTAAGTAGGATTGCCACCTAGGGTTGCCACCTGACCGCATTTTATTTATTCCTTCAGATATCGACCACTATCTCGGGAACGGTTTAACCGATTTGGATCAAATTTGATATGTGGGTAGTATGCTTTGTTTTAAGATTTTCTACTTTGGTGTTGCCACTTGGGGTGGTTCACAGGGTTGCCACCTATATCAATTTTTTCTTAAATATTAAGCAATATTTTTGTTATATGGGACAAATAGCAACAGCATAATGCGTTTCTGTATTATTTTATTATTTATTATAAAATATGCCCAAAATGGCGGCGTTCTACCCTAATACACATCTTACATCTCTTAATAAATGATCTTTAGGTGTGCATAATTCTCATTTTTTATTTGTTCGGCGGTTGAATTGATGTGCTCTCGCAGCTGGTCGATGGTGGTAATTGTAGTTCTATACACCAAGTCTTTGAAGCAGTCCAAAAAATAGTCTAAAGGATTTAAATCCGGGGATCTAGGTGGCCATAAAATGGGACCCAAGCGTCCAGTCCATCGTTGCGGATATCGTCCGTCTAAATGTCGCCGTACTTGAATAGCATAATTAGCTGTAAATCCGTCGTTTTGCAACCCTATTGTCTGCCTTGTTGCTAACGAAACTTCTTGTAAAAGCTGGTATAAATAATTTTCCAGAAAATCTTAATAAATTTCACCATTTAGCGTAGCTGGATGTGTATAAGGGTAGAAGGCCGCAATTTTGAGCATCTTTTATAAGAAATAATGAAATAATACAGAAACACATTAGTGGTACTCATTTAATGTCGCAAACTTATGGCATTTATTGCAATCTTCGCAAAATGGCAATCTTGCAAATCAGCTGTTCATTTTTACATGCA
>JAPVRG010257535.1:1650-15922 GCA_029783565.1 Rhagoletis cerasi
ATATGTTTAGTGAGACTTAAAGAAGTAATTTAGCTTGTTTGGTAGAAATTGATAAAACGGTTACGGATATAAACTTAAGTATTCATAAGTGGACGCTGCCACGCCCATTTTCACAAAAATTTGTTGTAATCGTACTTCTTGTTAAGGAATTATTGCAAACATAAATCTTGAGTTAATTAGCTTCAGTAGTTATCGATTTATCACAGATTTCGTATTTATGTAAATTACCGTTATATAAAAATTGGGCGTGGTTATTGCCCGATTTCGAAAATTTTCGAACTGTTTCTCTGTTGGACCAAGATTAATACTTGTGCTAAATTTGGTAGAAGTTGGTAAAGCCGTTACCGAGATATACATATATATCCAAAAGTGGGCGTGGCTACGCCCCTTTTTCAAAAATTGATAATATTCTTATTACTCGATAATATACCATTACAAATGCCAATTTTGAGTCAATAAGCTTCAGTAGTTACTAAAATATCGCAGGTTTTGTATTTCTGCCAACTACCGTTATATGGGAGGTAGGCGTGGTTATTGTCCGATTTAAAAAATTTTGGACCATTTCCTATGGTGGACCAACATTAACGCTTGTGCCAAGTTAAATAGAAATTGGTAAAGCGGTTACCGAGACATACATGTAAATCCATAAGTGGGCGTGGCTACGCCCCTTTTCCAAAAATTTATAATATTCTTATTTTTTGTTAATATATCATTGCAAATATCAAATTTGAGTCAATAAGCTTCAGTAGTTACTGAAATATCGTAGTTTTTGCATTTTTCGAAAAAACCGTTATATGGGAAGGGGGCGTGGTTATTGTCCGATTTTGCCCATTTTCAATACCAACCTACCTTGGGTAAAGAGCAACCTACATACCAAATTTCATTAAGATATCTCAATTTTTGCTCGAGTAATCATGTACACGGACAGACGGACGGATAGACAGACATGGCTTAATCGATTTCTCTTTTCATTCTGAGCATTTTGGTATATATATCTCTATATCGATCTCGATTCCTTTAGGCTGTTACAAACAACCGTTATGTGAACAAACTTAATATACCCTTGTGCACAAGTGCGCTCGGGTATAGAAAACAATTATTTCAGCGAAACTTGAAGAAATATATTAATGCGACTAATTTTAAAATGTTATGCGTTGATGTATCTTAATAATGTTTTTTACTTTATTCAAAAATATTAAGTAGTTTATTTATTATTTAATTTTAATCACTGTCGCACGCGACATTTTTTTCCATCATTATATTTTTGTTAATATTGCCTTTAAACGAATTTTTAACGCAAAAAAGACATGAATTTTATGTAGAATATAATTTATATTTTGACTTCAGTGCCACCTAGCGGCTCATTTTTTGGAAATCTCTGACTTACAATGTTTCAACTACACATTCCAAAATTGAGCCAAATCGGACCATAAATACGGTTTTTCAAAATATCTTGACACTGGCGCCACCTAGCGAGACCATTTTTCGCAAAAATGTTTCTGCTTACATAACCAGCATATATTACAAAAATCAAATTGGACCGTAAACACGTTAGATATATGACTTTTGTTTTCTTCTTCGTGGTTGACATTCTGGTGGAAACGCCCATATATTGTTTAGTAGTAATAAAGAACGAGAATCAAATTTGAATCGTAAAAAGAAGAAAAAAGCGTGCATATTAGAGCGTCTCGCTTTACAGGCGAAATAAAAAAGCTCGCCGTAAACCTCATATGAAGTGCTTTTAAAAAGCATTTAAAAAAATAATATTTTTTTTTTGGACAACCCTAGTCGTCGCCCAATTGCAGTTTTCATTGGCATTGCATTATTGTCATTTATAGTCGGATTTTAAAGTGTGATGCACCAATGTTTTTGTCTCGACGAGGGGGGTTTTCCTACGGATGTTCGTTGGCCTCATGTGCTCCATTGTGGTACTTACTCGCCAGATCTCAGTTGCTACCATCCTAACGTACCGCCCTAATGACAGTAAATTAAACACCGTCAAAAATCATTAATTTTTTGCGAAAAAAGTTTTTCGATAGTTAAGTAGAAAAATCATACGGAAAACCCAACTTTTTTTTTTGTTTTTTTTTTTTATGGAGCACCTTAGGTCAATGAACTTCCATAAGAAAACCCCCTCATCGAAGCAAAAACATTGGTGTATCACACTTTAAAATCCGACTATAAATGCCGAAGATACGAAGGAAAAATGAAATAGGGTGACTACTAGGGTTGTCCAAAAAAAAAAAGTTTTATAATTTTTTCAAATGCTTTTCAAAAACACCTCATATGAGGGGTTGTACGGCGAACTTTTTTTTCGATACGGTCTAGTGCATATGTAACCTGTAAGTTATAAAATAAATCGTATTTATTTGCAAATAATTATTTTATTCTGTCCATTGAAAGGGTACCACGCGGAAAGACTTATTAAAGATTTTAAATATTCAATTCTGTTAATTTTACATATAAAATTTAACGATTTCAGCAACACAGAAAAATAGAGATTTCGCACGAGCGTTTGTTTCGTTATTCAATTGTCAAAATTTTACTTTGCATTTGGCACAGCAAAACTCAATTTATTTGTACACCATAGTAAATTTGTCCACTTCACCTCACCGCGGAGTAAAAAGTTACAGATTGGTACACAACCTTAGTATAGCACCGTACACGTGAAAAAAGCGAAACTTGTTAAAAATTCGGAAAAATTGAGAATAAGTGAGATTTATTATGGGCGCAGAGAGAGACTCTTAAAATATATAATACAAACAATGTATTGTCAAATTTGACTCTTGGTGCAAAAAGAAGTCTATTGGTAGATTGACTTAGTTGTAGAACAGTTCCTTCATAGTGAATTTTTCAATGACAGTTTTCATCAATAATTGTTATCTTCGGTCCCTGGTAAAAACTGTTACTGGTTTTTACTGGATAGTGCGTAAAAAAACACAAGTATTACCACGAGTAAAGGCCGTGACAAATAGGCGCGGTACGGTACCGAGCGGTATAATCCCGTATGACATGTTTTTTTCTTCGTCGTTCGAACCATTGAACCGAACCGCATCGATTTTTGCAGCGGCTTGCAGCCAGTCCTACCGCGAGCTCGAAAAAGTCTATCATTTCCCAGGCAAAAAAAGTATCAAAGAAAAATCAATAATAAATGAAATTTTACTATGAAATACATATTTACTACATAAAAATCTATTTAAATATAACTTGTTTTGACAAAAACGGAAAACGCACTAAGAAAAAAGTAACACGATTTTTTCAAACAGTCATTTTCGGTTTTTCCATATTCACGATTTGACATTTTTTTAAAGAAGAAATATTTCTTTAACTTACAAAAAACATTTATTTGAACGATTGTAAGAAATTTGATTGAAACTGAACTGCTTGCTACTATTTGTTAGGGCTCTATTACCGTTAGCGAGTCGAATGACGTTCTCTATTCGCCTGACTTGGCGAGTGGCAATAGTTTTGTATTACTGTTGGCAAATGAATTGATGATGACTCGCCTTGTTTCCAACATGAGAAATGAAACGTCAATTTGAAGATTTAGATCGTCCGAGCAATGACTCCAATTTCACGGACGAGCAGCAGTCGAACGGCAATCAATAATCATGATTGTTACGGTATTCGACATAAGAAGGGGTTAGAATCAAAAGGATCTAAGTACCTCTGACATTGTTTTGAGATAATTAAGGTTAAAGTTGATTACTTATTGTAAATTGGGGGTAAATGCATTTAGTACGTTTATTACCCGGTTAAAAGATGACACTACAATGTCCGAAATGACTTGGATCTCTTTGTCACCAAATAAACACTATATTTAACTATACAAATATGGGTATAACTAATATTTTCAAAAAAATGTCACTTAGACCTTTATGATTCTAACCCCTTTATATGTATTTAAAATTTTAAGACTTTAAATTATAATAAAAAAATGTATTTTCCTTTAAACTGGTAACATTATCGAAAATGGGTAAGAAAGTATCGAAATTTGGCATTTGTGAACAAAAAAGTATCAATGTATCAAATCAGAAAATTTAAAAAGAAAAGTATCAAACATGATACCATTGTATCAAAACGGCAACACTGCAGCCCTGTTCCGAATAGTACTAATTTATTTATTGGATGTAGCTTGTCGAAGTTTTCATCTCTGCGTGCAGAGATGCTCTTGAAAGCGCATGTCCGCTGAGATTTCAGAAAGGCTGGACTGTGGAGCTCTCCGAGTTAAGGGCGTCGAACAGACGATTATTCAATAGGGCCCGTAGGAGTAAGTTGTCTTCTGATTGGGAACTTTATAAGAATGGACTAGGAATCTATAAACCCTTCAAATCCCCAGGACCCGATGGCATCATACCTCCGCAGCTGCAAAAAGCTGAGGAGGTGCCGTGCCGTTGGTTGGCCCCAATCTACGCGAACTGCGTAAGATACGGGTATATTCCTAGAAGTTGGAGGGTCGTCAAGGTGGTGTTCATCCCGTAGGCCGGAAGGAGCTCTCATGTTGTCCCCAAGGACTTCAGGTCAAATAGTCTGTCATCGTTTCTACTGAAAACGCTCGAGAGGCTGGAGGACATGCACATATGGAGAACCGCTCTACATACAAATGTGAGGGGGATAGAGGAAGTCTTCACTCACAAGGACTTTGCCGTTGGAGCCTTCCTCGATATGGAGGGGCTTCTAATAATGTCCTGCCGGACGCAATTGTTAAGTCGCTGGATAAGCTCGGGGTTGATGTCAGTCTCATTCGGCTCATCCAAAACATGCTCTGTGACACAACTGGCATAGCCATATGGGGTAGCGCGGGCTTGCATCGCACGGTGAACAGGGGTAACCCGCAGGGAGGTGTTCTCTCACATTTGCTCTGGGTTGTAGTGATGAACGATCTACTAGAGGAGCAGGAGAAACACGGATGTCGGCTAATCGCCTATGCGGACGATGTTTCACTTATATTTAAAGGTAAATACCTGAATACGCTGTATGAACTGATGCAACGATATCTTAACATAGTTACTAACTGGGCTGCCAAAAGTGGTCTCGCCGTCAATTCCAGTAAGACGGAACTCGTCTTATTTACTAGAAAATATAAAACCCCTGCAGCTGTTCTTCCCTCAGATGAAGGTCTGCGTTTCCAGCTGTCTGACAGGGTTAAGTACTTGGGCTTGATCCTAGACAGGAAGCTGTCGTGGGGGCCATACATCGAGGGAAGGGCAGGGAGGCATCAGTGGCCTTATACTGCAGTAGGGGAGCTATTGGTAAGAGATGGTGTATTTCGCCAAAAGTTGTCTATTGGCTCTACGAGACCGTAGTCAAGCCAATTATTTTGTATGGCGCCCTAGCCTGGTGGAACTCACTGGAAAAAGGTACACTAACTAAGCAGCTGCAGCGCGTACAACGGGCTGCAATAATTGGTATTAGTGGGGAACTGCGGACCGCGCCCACATTAGCACTGAACGTTGTGCCTGTCGACGTTGCAGGTAGAGTTGCCGCGGCGCGAACAGTTATTAGACTCAGGGAAACCGATTGGTTGACCAGCTTAAGGACTGGACACTCTAGAGTTCTAAGGGGTTTTGATTTCATCCCTGATAGAACAGATTACTGCGCCACCGAAATGGATCCTAGGAGCTTCTTCTCGGCCCACTTTCCCTCAAGGGAGGAATGGGGCAGCGAATGGATTTAAACTGGAAAGCAGGGTTGGTGGTGGGGTCTTCTGTCGAGAGCTTGCCATCAGCACTGAGTTCAGGTTCCCGGACTTCTGCAGTGTATTCCAGGCGGAAGTAGCCGCTATCAAGGAGGCGGTGGATTCACTGTTCCGGAGTGCTATAGCTAGCAAACAGAGAAGTGAGCATATATTCTCATAACCAAGCGGCTATCAGGGCCTTGAGTTCGTTGGAGGTGCGCTCAAACTTGGTTAAGGTATGTCTGCTCTCCCTTTCGGTCGCGTCGGAATACTTTTGTATTAGGCTTATTTGGGTTGCGGGTCACGGCGACATTGAGGGGAACTGTGTGGCTGACGAATTGGCCAGGGGAGGTACTCGTGAGGCGCTATCGCCGAATGAAGAGCGGCTGGGGGTGCCATTAATCGCTTGAAATATAGAATTATTTTTAGGAGCTTTGCAAGAATATTCTCACTCAACACTTCCGCGGGTGCAATAAGTCGCCATCATCATCACCTTCACAACCACCATTTTCTTAAAGACTTTTTGAAATAGTGTACTACTTAAGTAGAAAATCAAGAACATAAAGTATGTGTACAAAAAGAATAAAAGCATCTACGACTGATGAGGTGAACGTACATTTGGAAATCTAGTTCAAAAACAAGTGAAAAATTTCAACAATCTTTGATATTAAAATTCGCTAGCTTCTATTTCATTTAGTCAATTAATACAATTCCAATATGCGGAAATGTAAATTAGTTATTCCAGTACACTGTGGTATATCAAGGAGTAACATACCTCTTTGAAAATGCTTCTAATCATACAAAATTCCAGGCATCATGTTACCTGTATAATAAATAACTTAACGAAAAATTTCTGATGAAATTAAATTAGTTAAGTTACGTATTATTTATACTTGTAATGTAATTTATTTTAAATAATTTAAAACTTAATTTTCCAGAAATGACTTCTTTTTTGAAGGTTACAGCTTTTTGGAAATACGGTTTTTTCTTGGTAACTCAGTTTTTTGGCAACACTGGTTTGAATAGTCTCATATTGCATTGAATGTAAGCAAAGCTAAGCGGAGGAGCAGAGTAAAACATTTATTGAAATTCCTTATGTCATCGCCACGATTTGTTCGCCGCCTCCTCATTGTCTCTGCATCGTTGCTCTTTTTGTTTTACATCCTTTTATTATTTTTGTGCGTCACTTACTCGCCGCACACTTGATTTAGCAAGAGTGCTGCAATGCCTGCGCCGCGTGCAGCACTTCGCCAGCGAACGCTCCGTTTATGTCGTCTGTACGATGTGCAACAGCGCCACCAACTATGGCAACGGCAGTCAAACGCAGATCCTTAAGTGCGTTCTTAAGCCCAAGAGCGTCATTGGCGTTACCATTGGTTGGTTGGATGGTTGGAGCGGTGCAAATCCCGCAATTTGCAACATGATTGCAACGCTCGAATAAATCATTTTCATTTGAAACGAACAGAGAGCTTCTTTGTTTTATTTTAATATTCAAGAAAAATGATGGCATAACAGCGCTCAATGAAGTGCAATGAGTGGTGACTGTGGCATGAGAAGACGTAAGCGACGAACAGAAAGGCAACTGATGCGCATCCCATCGCAATGACGCACAATGACCAATTCGAAGAACAATATTTTTCTTAGACGCGAGTATTTGGTAATGACATTTTCAGGCAAATATTTTGTTAACAAAAGTATTTTAATTTCTATTGCATCCGATATCTTTCGCTCGTATTGTGTACTTTTAATGGTACATACTATATAATTTTGAATTTTTTTAACAGTTATGATCATATATATTATTGTAAGATTTATCTCGCAACTGTTGTTGTGCTCGAAATAAATAATTTACTCCGATTTCTAAGCCCTGTTACTAAATGAGAAATAGTAATTTAAATTTATACATATATATTTAATGTTGAAGAAGACTTTATTGATTCTCAAAACACAAATTATTCTTTTGGCTGAAGGAATCCAAGTGTTTGCATAATTTTCTCCTAAAGAAGTTGTGATGTTGATTGATTCTTCCGGCAGGGTGAGAATTTGATGTCTCGTTGAGAAGCAAAAATTACTCGGAGGATGGCCCAACGCCGAGTAGGAATGAGCATTTTTTTTAAATACTGTAAAATATACTTTATGAAGTCATTATTCGCTTTTTAAAGGTTAACAGAAATATTCTTCTCAAATTAAGGTTGTGATTTTCACCCGGGGCATCAGCTTTTCGGTGATGTGTCAGATGACAGATGCATTCGAAAAGCTATCACATCAAAAAAAAAACGGTCGGGAATACTCATTTCTAGCGTCGAAATCGATTTGTTCCCAAACCAAATTCGGTACGAGATGACGCAAACTCGTTCCAAAATATGTTACAAAAAAATTATTCCTAACCTTGACATACATAAAATGTACGTAGTGATTCAAACGACAGTTTACAATTGTTAAGGTTACTAGTCAATCCGAAGAGATTTTGGGTGTCGAAGGTCATCTGGCTTCTAGGAATTAAGCCACTGTGGCGCGGTTTTCGGTGCCGAAGTGCGTTCTCTGTGTATGAGAATTTTATAAAAATGCTTATTTGGCGAAAATTAAGAGAAAATTCTTCATTCATAGTGATGATGTCATGAAGCTTTGTTATACATACATACATCCAAATGCATTGAATGTCTTTCTATTGCAGCCAAATCACAGTCGAATACTGGAAGTAGGTTATGTATTAAAAAAAGATTGTTGTGCAAAATTTTGTAAAAAAATGTATAAGGTGGAACAAATTCCTTTTGGGGTTACATAGAGATTCGTTATTGAGTTTATGTGCGAATTCGTAGAGTTTATTTATAATATATTTTAAAAATTACATTTCGTAGAGAAAATCTACTCGCTTGCATAAAAAATTATTAAAAAAAACTTCTTAATTTTATGAGAATTGTGAATTCATTTAAAAAATTCCTCTTAATTTCCTAATTCCATATGACAAGTAATTCATATTATTGTCGGTATGACGACCTCCGCAGCCGAATAGGTGGAGCTGTAAGCTGCTATTCAGTAGGTCCGGTTCCGATTCCAGGTCAGCTGAGATTTTTTTGACTTATAATTAGGTAAAATAATAAAGATTGAAAGAATTTCTCATTGATCTTATTAAAAAGACTTTGCTTCTCGAAACTAGAAGAATAACCATAGAGATATCTTATACATTTTGTTCAATTTTATTAGGTAGGTTTTTGTCTGTGTAGCTGGACAGTGAGCTACTGTGGTCATACAGCAATTCCGGATGGGCTTAGCCTGCCGGAAATAACGGATAACAACAACCTTCGACAAAAGGGTATCAGGTAGAAATCCCTAGCAGGAAGCAATGGACGCTCCAGGACCCACGGATTGTATTCAGTAGAAGGGGGAGTGTACTCGAAACAACTAGGAGCACAAAAGTCATTCTGCCTACCGGAGGACTGCAGCGTCTTTCAAGCCGAACTTGCGGCCATAGAGAAGGCGGCCGAATGTTTATGGACAGGATCTATCAGATTCAATAATATCTATATATTTTCAGACAGTCAGGCAGCTCTAAAAGCTCTGAATTCTGTCACAAGTAACTCGGTATCTGTAGTGATTTTCCGCAATTACTTAACGTGATGGCAGAGCAGAGAGATGCTTTGTGGTACCACAACAGGTCCGATTGAGGGTCTACGTGTACTGGTGCATCCACCGGTAGCCACTTCAACCTAACCTAGCCCAATCTACATAGTGCACGGTTTTGTTTAATAACATTTTTTAAACCCTCAGGCTAAACAAATTTTTGGTAAATATGTTTTGTATGTACGCTGTGGTGTAGTGGTAAGCAGTGCGCGCTTCCACTCCGCAGGCCTGGGTTCAAGCCCTGGTCAGAGCAACGTCGAAAAAAAAATGTAGAAAAAAAGGTTTTTTCTTAACAGCGGTCACCCCTCGGCAGGCAATGGCAAACCTCCGAGGGTATTTCTGCCATGAAACAGCTTCTCACAAAAATACAATCGCCGTTCGGAGTCGGCGTAAAACTGTAGGTCCCTCCCCTTTGTGTGACAACATCAAGGCGCACGCCACAAATCGGAGGAGAAGCTCGGCCAAACACTAACATATGTGTAAGTTTTTAACAGGTGGCAACCTTCCCACATGTCGTTTGGAAATTAATCGCCGTTCAAAACCGGCGTAAAACTGTAATAACTCATTTGTGTGACAACATCAAGGCGCACGCCACAAATCGGAGGAGAAGCTCGGCCAAACACTAACATATGTGTAAGCGCCAATCTATTATTATTATTCATATTGTTATACATATTTCAATTACCTAGTTCCCTGAATTAAAGTCGTATTTGATTTTTAAACAGGTGGCAACCTTCCCCCAATATGTTATTTAGAAACAAAGGCTTTTCAAATCATTTCGATTGATAACTATATTGTAGTAATTCGTTTGAGTTAATTGAGTTTAATTTTTTAACAGATGGCAACTCTTTTCATTTTTTAATCTAAATATAAATCGGAACACGGCAACATAGAGTCGATCGTTGTCAAACCTTAAACAACTTTAATTTATATATTTGATTTCACTTAACTTATACATAAAAATTTAATCAATTAAAAAAAGTGGCAACCATCATCAAACATTTTCTCCTTAATAAACTTTCTTAAATGTCCTTCCTGTGGCAGTTAACCTTTTACTAAATTTAATGAAACCCTTCAAACAGGTGGCAACCCCATTCAAATTTATTTTTAGAGTTAAGTATTTTTAAATCGCTTTCGTTTGACACCCATATTGTAGTATTTCTTTTATCTAATAAATTTAATCAAATTTAATTATCCAAACAGATAGCAACCGACTTTAAAATATTTTGGAAAGCGAGGTTTCTTAAATCTGTTTCTTCTGACACCCATATTGCAATATTTGCATTATCTAATCAAAATAATGGAATTTAATTTTTCAAACAGGTGGCAGTCCTCTTCAAAAACATTTTTTTTTTAAATGTGCTCTCTTAAACCATTTGCCATTTGACACCCGTATTACGATATTTGGTCAATCCTATAAATTTAATTTGACTTTTTAAACAGATAGCAACTCTTTAAATTTAGCTATGAACCTTCTCCTCGCCGAGACGAATACGTAGGTATGAGGCATTTTATTAAAACAACTTAAGTGACTTTAGATGGTTTGACTTTGGATTAAAAAATAATAGGGTTCCCTTGAAAAATTGTATATTTTTATTTAACTTCTATTAAAAGGTCATCTTAAACTACACCTATGGCTAATTAATCGTTTAAATATCGCTTTGAAACTCTATGAAATATTGCTTTAAAGAGAAAATGGCCTATCTCGATATAAGTTGTTTTATAAAATGGAACAGATATATAGGTATATGTAGGCGGACATATGTATGTACATATGTACATATCGTCACCTGAAAGGCCGTAACAAACAGCGTCCCCTGAAATGCTAAAAAACGTAACTAACAAAATTTTTTTGCATAAACCGATGTGCGGACTTGGTATTCGATGAAATGCATCATAATCAGTCAAGAAATGGAATTTTGAATTTTTGTTAGCTACGGCCTTTTGCATTTCAGATGACGATATGTATAAACATACATTATATGTAAATAAGTAACTAGACAAGCTGTCTCCAAAGAATGAATTATCAAACTGAGTACTTAAGTGTATTGTCCACAAAAATTCAACAAAAAGATAAGAATTTTAATTATAAATATTATGCATGTGATCACAAAATTCAGTAATGCGGCTTACATATCAAAATATCAAATTAATTTAAATATTTGCATATAACTGAACTAATCGGAAACAAAAATATTTATCACTTTAATCTATAGATGATAAATTATTAATAATAATATTAGGCTGGATCGGTCATTAATTAAAAGGAAACTTTTGTAAATGTTGTAAACACTGCGCACAAAAAAACTGTGACGTTGTTGTTTACTAAAAAAATGTCCGTTAAAAAATTAGCATATCAACGTCTTTGGTTTTAATGCCAAATAACCTTCTTTGCTGAAAATGGAAACTCAAATGGAAATTCGAAGGATCATTGTAAAAGTTTTTAAACAAAATCCGAAATGGAGTGACATAAAAATTGCTAAGACCGTTAAATTGTTTCGTCAGTGAGCCGTTTTTAGATCTGCTTTACATTATCATTAGTTACTAAGAAAAACGCAGAAACTTGAAAATAAACGCGCCGCGGCTTAATGGAAATGTAAATAGTTGTAGCTTTACTGGCACATAAACAACAAAATTTTCATAGTTTGCTAGGAAAAAAAATGAAGTTAATTTTTGGCTCACTTTGAGATTCTCCCATGGCTGTAAAAATGCATATTAATTAATAATTCACTATTTTTGAAATAATTATTTTGGCCGTTATAAAAAATCAATTTTGTAAAAATTTGACTTTGACCACTCAAAATCCCAAGGTCAAAAGTTTATATGACAGAAATATTCCCGGTTTTCTTTTATATAATAGTGTTAGTATTGTCATTTCTCCTTAAACCATTTATATTGGTCTATAAACCAATGCATAATTTTTTAGTAAATTTGTGGACTTTAAGTCAAAATCGCATGGCTTTTTCCCACTGTAAATGTGCAGATTTGTTTACAGATCTTATTTTTCCACCCCAAGCTATCCGAAAATGCGCGAAGAGCGAACAATTTTAACACTTTTGCATGTGTGGGCGCTCTATTGCCTAGTATGAGTATGTACATTAGGGCGCATCTCCAAAAAAAGTTGCGGATTTTCCATCGGAATTATAAAGGTTTTTATAATTGAAGACTTCTCCCAAAATATTTCAGAAAAATGATAAGACTTACGCGAGCTGGACCAATTTGAAAATAGCACCACAAATCTCAATATTTTGATGCCGTTGAGAAAATGTTTAAACATTTTTATGCAGGCCTTTTAAGCTGAAACTCTTCTATCATCTGAAGTGATAAAATAGTAAATGGTAAAATAGTTTTAAACACTAATTTTATTAATAAAAAAACTCGATTTTTAGACGCATTTTGAAATTGGTCCAGCTCACATAAATCTTAATATTTTTCCGAAATATTTTTTGCGGAAGTCTTGAAATATAATAAATTTTATAATTCCGATGGAAAAATAGTACCATTTTTTTTGTATAGAGAGTGATGCAGCCTAATGTACATACATTAGGGTAAGTAAATTTTTTTTCGACGCCCATCATAGCAGATTTCTACATAAAAGTGTTATGAATGTTATTTTTTTAATACAAGCTTGTACTTGGGGCTTTCTGGTACGAAGCATTTTTTATACTTTTTTATTTATTTAAAAAACCGCATGATGCCTGAATAACTCAATGAGAGGGGAGACCAGCATGTTTGTATCTATGTATTTATATAAAAAAATAGTTATTGGACCAAAAAGTATTGGGTAGGGACTGTGCCCAATGGTAATCAACTATTACCACCCCTGCATGGTTGTAAGCCATGCAGAGTCCGCAGAAAACTCCGGAAGCATTGTCCGGAGGATGCATCAGACTAGGCCGAGTATACTTTGAACTGTCATCAAATTATAACTTAAGAAAGTTGCATTACATGGCAATTGAAAAGTGCATGTGCAAAAATTTCATAAATGTATTGAAGGAAATTTACATAGCACGCACTTAGACGCGTGATGTTAGCAATCGCGCCTAAACAATGACGTTGCAAAGCAAATTATATGTAATTCTTTAATATTGTAATAGGAAAAGTGACTGTATGTAATTTTCTAATATGTAAATCAAACTAACGCCATCTTGCAGTTCTTTAAACAAAAATTAAATATCAAAAATTAATTCTTCGTATCACAAAATTCCCAAGTGCAGGTTTTTATTAAAAAAATAACATTCATAATACTTAGTCTTTATATTAACTTTGTATTAATTAAAGACAGCTTTTTTTGAAATTGGGGGCTCGAAGTTCACCTTAGAGCTATGCTCTAATGGACGTTTTTCCCTAGAATTTTATATAGAATCCAAATTTGCTGGGGAGGATGTCGAAAAATATCGTTCTGTACAAATTAACCTGCCCTAACATACATACATACCCATACAGATGTTAATTCGCGCGACAAATGTGGTCAATTCAGTAAATCCACTTAAAGGGTGGTTAAATTTTAAGGGCCGATGTTGAATGTGAACCACACCTAAACGTCAAGTTTTTTTCTGCATTTCATTTGACATTTCTCAATTTCAGACTAACTCAATTTGAACATGGAAAGATACACAATCGAGCAATGTTGGCAAGACATGGCAACAGTGGATGATCAATTTTCGAAGAAAATCATCTTCAGTGATGAGGCACATTTTCACCTCAGTGGATTCGTCAATAAACAGAATTGTCGCATTTGGGCGAATGATAATCCAAGAGTGCTTGTCGAAAAACCAATGCACCCACAACAAAGAGTGACTGTTTGGTGGGGTTTATGGGCTGGCGGCATCATCGGGCCGTATTTTTTCCAAAATGAGGCCGGTCAGGCAGTTATTGTGAATGGTGTTCGCTATCGTGAGATGATAACGAACTTTTTATGGCCCGAATTGGAACATGTGGATGTGGACGATATGTGGTTCCAACAGGATGGTG